>CM075007.1:29029591-29067521 GCA_037576675.1 Pangasius sanitwongsei | reverse complement strand
TCTGTACTACTTCAGGGGTTACAGTAATTTGTCCATTCATTAGCATGTTTATGATAGGTGCACTACTCCATCGGTTATGGTAGTTTGCCCATTTGTCAGTGTGTTTCAGGTAGATATGTTACTCTTATAGTTACAGTAGTTTGTCCTTTTGCTGGTGAGTTTTCAGTAGCTGTGTGATTCCAGAAGTTGTGGTAATTTCCCCTTTTGTTATTGCGTTAATGGTAGGTGTGCTACTTCAGTAGTTCTGGTAGTTTCTCAATTTGTTAGTGTGTTTACGATATGCATGCTACTCCAGTAGCTATGGTAGTTTGTCCATTTCTAAGTGTGTTTACAGTAGGCCGTGCTACTCCATTCTACTCCATTAGCTGCATTTGTCTTTGTGTTTACAGGAGGCATAGTACTCCAACAGTTACGGTAGTTTGCCCATTTGTTCCTGTGTTAACGTTAGATGTGCTACTTCAGTAGTTCAATGTTTCTTCAACTACGGGCAGTTTTAATTTTCAAGGATATATATTTTCATAACGTTATGGTAGCTTATCTAAGTAGTAATATATTTACTGTTAGTGTGCTACTCCAGCAGTTACAGTTATTTGTATCCAGGATATTTACCTAGGCATGCTTCTCCAGCTCATATGGTACTTTGCTTATTTGTTAGTGAGTTTTCATTAGTGTGCTACTCCACTGGTTATGGTAGTTTGACCATTTGCCTGTTTTTGGAGCGTGGCTGTGGGGATTGTGTTCATTCAGCTACAAGAGCATTAGTGAGGTCAGGCGCTGATGTTGGGATGTCGAGGAGGTCTGGGGTGCAGTCGGTGTTCCAGTTCATCCCAAAGGTGTTCAGTGGGGTTGAGGTCAGGGCTCTGTGCAGGACACTCGAGTTCCTCCACTCCAACCTTCACACACCATGTCTCGCCAGAGAAAACCAAACAAAAGAAAGATTTTCATCATGATAGAAGATTCACCTTCCTCTGTTTCTCCTTTTGGGAATAAAGAATTGGGAGCAGCTCTACAATTTCCATGATTTTTTTCCTTCATATCGCGGAATGTGGGATAGCTGGTGAGGCAAAGCTTTATGAACAAACATCATATCTCATCTTATGAATACTGACATAAGCTGTTCATATATACTCATGCATTATTCTCTAAATATGTTTATTCAGGCTGCCTGGATTATTACAATTCTCTTCTTATAAAATCCAGCTGTGCTGCTTCTTAGCAACACCTAAACCCCAGATATATTAGCCTTAATAATCAGACTCTCTACTGTCATCCTTACATTCTCATTCTCTACTAATCTCTGTGCACTCTTCTTCTACTATTCCTCTTGTGCCTTGTTTATAATCATTCCATATAGGATTCATAATCTCAGCACTCTGAGATTATGTGATTATGTGACACAGTCCCACACACACACACACTCCATCTTTAACACTAATATTAACAGTTAGCTGTTTTCTCAAGCCTTTAACTCACCCAAGCTGTAACTCAGATCTTTAATTATTTTCTGAAACTGTGTCTGTGTTCTCAATCAAGGTGAGAGTCTTTGGGTTTTTGAAAAGCACAATATTAAGATAGAGATTCAGAGTATTCAGGGTTGTAGTCCTGAAAATACACACATCAGTATTTAAGCGCTATTCAGGAGTTCTGGGAGAGTTACACACATGGGGTGGAGTTTATCTAAAACAGAGGCGTGTCTCAGTTACGTTTCTTGCGTGATATCAGCTCGAGCGAGGAGCAGTATTACATCCAGCACCGCTGTCTGACAGTTCGATTTAGGTCATTAAATGCGTGGTTAATGTGATCATTACAATTAGGACTATTCACACTCGCCATCTTCTTATTCACATATCATCGTATTAGTCTTTTAATTTTCCTTTTTTTGTGGTACATCGTGCCACATTTGTCAACTAAAAGAAAAAAAATGCTGCTGAAAAACCCTGTCTCAGACATTTATACTCATGGAAAAATCTGGCAACTTCAGATGCAGATGATTTTAATAATCTGACATTCGCATTCAGAGAATCAAATTAAGCATGTGCTTAACCCGACTCTGAACATGAGAAACTTTCCCTGCATAAATATCGACATCACTTTTGGACTTAAGTCGCTATCTCTGACTATGACCTCTTATGAATTATTACTATTATTATGCATGACTTTTAAAATATTAATGAAGATAAGCCTTCAAAACCATGCTGCATGGGGACTGCTGTTTCAGCATTAACATAATTAACATATAATCCATAATATGTACAAGATGTAGGTAATAATGCTTAACATTTTAGCAGCAGTATAATTGGTGTTTAGAATTATATAAGGTAAAAAGACTTGGTCATGATTAATACCTCAGAGATCGCTCAGCTATGGACGCTTAGTGCCTGGTCCACGCTTTCCTCCAGCAAATTCTAAAATGCTGATGTATTATATTAATAACAACGGGATGGAATGCTATCCTGCAAATATAATTATACGGGATTGGATGGTGAAATGAAATTAGTTCTTGGTAATGCAATCAGACATTTAGACCCTGCTGTACAGACGCCATTTTCATAAGCAGTTTCAACTCTGTTGGTGGGCCGCTCATTAGATACGCATACAAGAAATGATGATGGTGAAATAATTAATAGGGTTTGAAGGAAGTTCACAATCACGCCTAAAGTGATGCATATGAGGTGAATCAGCTGCTGATACACCACCTGACCAATTAATAAGGCAACACGCATTGAGCTAACCGAGAGAGAGAGTGTTTTATTAGATGTGATGATGTTGGCCAGGGGCTGTATTCAGAGTCAACGACTAACATACAGAATTATGTTAAAATTAAACAGGGAAATGTCTCTGTATTCAGCCTCAGCTTGCACAGGTGCAGACGATTCAGGTGGAACTACCTGCGCATAGTTCACGCCCTTGAGGCTGCCTTTTGTGTGTGTGTGTGTGTGTGTGTGTGTATAGTTTATCATAGTGTCTAGACCAGAGGTTCTCAAACCATCCATCAATGCCCCCAGACAGTCCATATTATTATCTCATCTCACACAACACAGGGATAGTTATCCGCTTTATCCTTACTTTAACCTGGATGTGATGCCAGTTCATCGCAAGGCACCACACACACACACACACATTCACACACACACACACATTCACACCTAGGGACAATTTAACATGGCCAATCCGCCTACCTGCGTGTTTTTGGGCAGTGGGAGGAAACCAGAGAATGCAGAGGAAACCCATGTGAACAAGAGGAGAACATGCGAAATACACACACACACACACACACACAAATACATTAAAACTGAGCTCAGGATAGAATCAGGTACCTGGAGCTGTGAGGAGGTGCACCACAGTCCTGCCCTCATATATCGTCATTACAACAAAAAACGATCAGACAGTGGTGCTGAACTAAGTCCTCATCAGACTTTATATCTTGCTCATACCACAGCGCTGTTGAGTTCTGCACTCTGATTGGTCAGAAGGTGTTGATTAATTCTCTATAACAGCAGCTCTGACAGTAGCGCAGGTTTATATTAATGCACTCGTTCTAATACGGTATGGTTTCTATAGTAACAGCTCATTCACAGGGACTCGTACAGTGGATTCTCTGCATGATCTAAGACTAATAATAAACTTACTTTGTAGTTTAACAGAGAAAAACTTATAATCGTTGAAGGTTTTTTTTTTTTTTTTTGTTAGGCGACGTTTATGTAAAATTTATGGAAGGAGTCTCCAGTGTCAGCACTTTGTAACTGTCACAGCGCTTTACAAAGCACGAGAAAGTCTTCAGAGGAGTTTATGATTTTCCTGTTTCTCGAAAAAAATGACAAGCTGTGTTTTCTCAGAGACAGAGACAGAGAGAAAGAGAGAGAGAGAAAAGATGGTGAGGAAATGAGTGTTATAATGTAAGTGTGAACAAAAACTTGTCTCATGGAGGTTCCACATCATTACATCTAACTATAAACCATTAACATGTGTGACGTGTCTTTCATTAATAAATGAAACACTGTAATGCCGCCCTTTTCATATAACCAGCGTGTGTTATTCTGTACATGAAAAACGGACTTCATTTCAAATTCACAATCACAGGAAATTTAGACATGTCTGGGTTTTGTTCAAAGCTTTACTTTAGGGCGTTGAAGGAAACAGCGATAGAAATCAATGCTCTGTGATATTTATGTAGCTGTGATTTAAAGCACTTCTAAATCTGAGTGTATTTCTCTCTGTATCTTCTCTTCCTTCTCTGTCTCTTTAAATCCGTGTCTGATTTTCTCTGCCCTTTTTCGTCTTCTGCCCTTTATCTCCCTCTGTGCCGCTCCTTTCTCTTTTACCCACTTTTACCTTTACCTCTGCAGTCATGTACTTTATGCTCTACGGGTTCCGAGGGCAAAAGCATGGCTCTAACCTGTCAAATCCTTCTTACACTTTTGTTCTTGGAAAATATCTAGGAGTTTGATACATCACTAAAAGCAGCGTTTAAAGCAAAGGTTCAAGCAAAAATGAAATGACGTGTCCCTATTACTGCAAATGTAGTCGATCAGCCAAGCCACGGTTTGTTTCTAAGGTTTTCCTCCTTTTCCAGAAAAATCACACACAATAAATCGATAAAATCATAATCATAATCATAAGCATGGAAAAAATCGCATGAGAAAATAAATGATTCAGGAAAACATTGCTTGTAAAATTAAATGGAATGTGTAAAAATCACATGAAGATAATGAATCATTTGTAAAGATCACATTTGATAATAAATCAATCATTTGTAAATATTACGTGTGAAAATGAGTGAATTGTGTGTAAAAAAAAATGGAATCATGTAGGAAATAATCCCGGGTAAAAATAAATGATTCATGAGGGAAAAACTAGGATGATTTGCACAGGCACATTGTACACCACTAATTTATCCTACGTGTTAGCTTCTTTAATCTGATCTATTTGTAGCATCAGTGCAAAACTAGATAAGCTAATTTCACACACCAAACGAGTCTTAGATGATAAACTGTTATAATCTGTTATTAACATTATTATTATTATTACTGATAATAAAGAATGATGAGGATTTTAAAGACTAAATCACAGTACTGAAGCAATGATAGAGTAGGAAAGTTGTCAAATTAGCCATTTTCTGAGGGATCAATATGGAGAATTTTTATAGCATCCAGAACATTCTGTCTCTTCATGCTGTAATTACATATTTTTGCCCACACGTCTGTAACGCACTTAGCCTAGCTGATGGAGCTCGGGTGATCGCTAGATGGTTCTCGCTGCTTCACTTTCCACAGTGACTCAGTCAGGGAAGAGCAGATTGATATTCTTATCTCGCCATGCCGTCCTCTGCTGAATGGAGAGACACATCAGCGCCGTTAGCCAGGAACCAAATGTGCCCACAACAATGTACGGTCTCTTTTACCAGAGTTCCATGAGACAGGAGGCAGGAATATTCATACCAAAAGTGATGAAAGTAATTGTAGAACAGAACGCCTGAAAATATAACACAGGAGACGGGAATCTCCTGGGAATAAGGTGGGAATAATTATTTATAACTCAGGGAGTACATAATATCCTAGAACACGAGGCAGGAATAATCGTAGCACAGGTGGGAATAATCATAGTCTAGGAGGGGACAGGAATATTCATAGTATAGAAGGGTGGGAATAATCTTAATCCAAGATTCAGGAATAATTGTACTGCAGAAGTTGAGAATAATCGTAGTGTAGGTATAGTAGGTGGGAATTAATTGAATTATCCATTTGAATGGTTGTAATGTAGGAGGTGGGAATGGTAGTAAGGTAGGAGGTGGGAATGGTTGTAGTGTAGGAGGTGGGAATGGTCATAGCATAGAAGGTGGGAATGATTGTAATGTAGGAGGTGGGAATGGTTGTAGTGTAGGAGGTGGGAATGGTTGTAAGGTAGGAGGTGGGAATGATCATAGTGTAGGCGCTGGGAATGGTCATAGTGTAGGAGGAGAGAATGATCGTAGTGTAGGAGGTGGGAATGATCATAGTGTAGGAGGTGGGAATGATCATAGTGTAGGAGGTGGGAATGGTTGTAATGTAGGAGGTGAGAATGATTGTAATGTAGGAGGTGGGAATGATCGTAGTGTAGGACATTTACATTTACATTTATGGCATTTGGCAGACGCCCTTATCCAGAGCGACTTACAATAGTGCTTTAGGAAGTGGGAATGATCGTAGCATAGGAGGTGGGAATGATTGTAATGTAGGAGGTGGGAATGGTCATAGTGTAGGAGGTGGGAATGATTGTAGTGTAGGAGGTGGGATAGGTCATAGTGTAGGAGGTGGGAATGATTGTAGTGTAGGAGGTTGGAATGATCGTAGTGTAGGGGGTGCGAATGATGGTAGCGTAGGAGGTGTGAATGATCATAGTATAGGAGGTGGGAATGATCGTAGTGTAGGAGGTGGGAATGGTCATAGTGTAGGAGGTGGGAATGGTCATTGCGTAGGAAGTGGGAATAAACATAGTGTAGGAGGTGGGAATAATCATAGTAGATAGGGGGAAATAATCGAGGTGCAGTGGGGGGAATAATCATGACAATATATGGCAGAATCATCGCAGAAGACAGGAATAATCTTAGTATAGAATGTAGGAATAATTGTAGTCTTGGAGGTGGGAATAATTGCAGGATGGGGGATAATGATATTTGATGTGGGAGTAATTGTAGTACAAGCAGGGGGATCTTGTGGTGCAACAGTTGGGAATAGTCATTGCAGAGGATGGGGAATAATCAGCACAGGAAACAGGAATGATCATAGTGTAGGAGATGGGAATAACTGCAGTACAGTAGGTGGAAATGATCAGTGCAATAGATAGTAATTATCGTAGTGCAGGATGGGGGAATAATTGTAGCCCAGGAGGTGGGAATAATCACCGTGGATGTGGGAATAATAGTAGTACAGGAGGGAGGAATCAGTAATCTTAGTAATCTTGGTAATCAGCACAAGAGACAGGAATAATTGTAGTGTAGGGGTAATAATTGTAGTACAGGTGGGGGGTAAGTGTGGTGCAAGAAGTGGGAACAATAGCAATTAAATCAGGACAGAAAAGAAGAATGATTGTAGTGTAGGAGATGGGAATAACTGGTAGGTTCTTTGAGTTTACTGATTGATCACTGGTTCAGGTTTTAAGTGGAAAATGCCACGTGGTGTATGGATGTCCCGAGTGAATCCCGCAAACAAGCCTCTTTATGGTGGCACACGGCAACAAAATATAATTTCAGAAAAACATTTTAGACTATTGAATCAATTTTTATATAGTTTTTTTTTTAATAGTCTAGTTGTATAATAGGCATTTCAAACATTTCAGTGTTTGCTGCAGCGCCCCCTTGTGCCTCCCTGGCAAATCCGTTGTTCCGCTCACATGCTTCAACAGTGTTTTCTCTCTCCTGAGGGTCTGATTCCCGTTCTGCTTCAGTTTTTATATGAGCATTCTCATTGCCCACTTTGCAATCCGGATGCCATATGGCCACCATCAGAACACCAGAGTGCCCTGTGTTCATCCAGCCTGAATAATTTAACAAGGCTTGCAAATGTACACTCAGAAACAATCAGCTCAGAGCGGAATATAATGGAAGGAGGAAATGAGCAGACATGTAACTTTTGGCCAAGAATAATTAATTCACTGACTTCACATTCCTGAAGCACTTGAGGCAGTGGCAAGAATGTGACCAGAATGCTAGTTACTTACTTTCAAGCCGGGAAGCAAATTCTGGAGCACAGCATAAACCTGAAAATAAAGGCACCTAGAGGCTGCAAGAAGATAAACCCCCAGAAATGTTCTTAACTTCTCTGTGGCATCCCCTGTAAAGTGGGTGACATTAGCATGTGATTTGCAAAATCTCTAAATAAAATAAAGGAAACTTTCTGGCTTTTGCTTTCTCATATTTTAATGACATAAATATAGTTAATGTTACCACACTGACGTTGATTATTTTTCTAAAACAGCACATCCCCATGTATTTTATTCCTCTTATACCACTACAATTTGCTAGTGATTACATTTTTTTTTTTAAATTAAAGGACATCAAGTTAATAAGACCAAAAAAAGCACAGTTTGCCATGTTACTGAGAAAAAGGTGTAAACTGCTCTGTCCTGAAGATTTAAGATTTAAAGTCCCAGCTTTGCCTCTGGCTGTTACAAAGCGCTGACACTGGAGACTCCTTACATAAATGTTAATAACTTCACCACATCAACGATTACATGCATTTTTAAGTGTTTCGAGTACAAGTCACTGTGAATGAACTGCAACCATAGAAACAATAATGTATTAGAATGAGCACATTAGACCTTGTACTCAGCATTACTGTAAAAGAATCAAGAATTCAGCAGCACTGGTATAAGCTACCATTATACGACAGTTGCTATGGCTACGTCTCAAACCATATTGCCTTTTTCATTCTTTTTCTCACTATTTTTAATTAAAACATTTTCATACACTGTACTTGAAAGCTGTATCTCAAATGAGACTATATACTGTATATACACAGTATGTACACTGTTACAGAATGTTTCAGCAGGTTTAGTGCATCATCCACATATTAAACATGCACTTCATCTCACACGGCTTTACATATCAGCTGAACCTAAAATGTTATCTATGATCGTTTTCATGATTACATTCAAACACGTGAGGATCATTGATTCTGAACCGTGATGGAAATTGCCAGCCAGCCAATCAGAAGCGAGTATTCGCCATGCTCCGGATATACTGAGTGTTTTATGGAGAATGTTACTGTTTGTGTTGCTGATTAAATGTTTCTGTTGTTTTTCGCTTTGCGTTTTATGGAGAACATTCATCATAGTAAATGCGACAAACCTTCCGGTTTTTTTTTTCTTTCATTCCTGCCAGCTTGACGTTTTTTTCTTTTGTTGGAAAATAATTCTGTAATTTTAGATGTCTGAGTTGCTGAAGGCTCTGAAACATTCAAACAAAAAAAAAAAAAAGCCCACATGGTTGTGTAGTGAGCGCTAAGAGCGAGCGCAGCCCTCTCTGCATGCTTTATGTCTCCATAATCCTTAATAGCGCTGATCCATTTACGGATGATGAGACGTGGAGTGGTCTTTTGGTGCGGTCCTGTTCTACCTCAGCACCCTCACACACTTTCTTCACTGAATACAACTAAATCAATACGTTTTCCATTTACGCTTTGATCATCGCTCCATCACTGAGGAGTGTATTAACACTGATGTGCTCTGTCGAATTGTCATCTCAATAATCTGCTTAGGAGAGAGGTGAATGGATAAGGCCAAGATTGATGTTTTGATTTCAGCAAAATGCCGTTTTACATTTAATAAATTACCCAGAGTGCTTGGTAATTTTCTGATGGGCCTCAGAAACATGCGTGACAGATTATTGTCCACTTACTGCAATTTATCTCTTAACCTTTCAATCAGCATGAAAGAGCCATGTAATGACCATGCTATATGCTGTTATAGAAAAAATAATCCTGAAGCATTTTATTCCTCTTATCCCACAACAATTTGCCAACAATTACAAATTTTTATTTACTGAAAAAATGACACATTATATTTTTATCTGTCTGAAGTTACACGTAGTGTTATGGAATATCTGTGAAATAAGTTAGTTCCTGTTCTCACTTATGTTATAGCAGCTATTAACAGTCCCCAACTGTTCACCAGCCTGTCATGTTACAGAGAAACTATAAAGAGTAAACTAATCTGTCATGAAGACCTTTTCATGTCTGAAACCTTAAAGACTTTCACTGTTACAATGATCTGGAAATATAGGACCCTAAGAATACAGGACATGGGAACTTATTATGCTAGGAATGTAGTAGCATTTACAAATAGGAACCTGAAACAAATTACCTTGAATGATAGATCCTTAGGAACATAGGGCCCTGGGAATACAAGGCTCTGGGAACATAGGGCATTGGAAATACAAGACTCCCAGAACATAGGGCCCTGGGAATACAAGACTCTGGGACTATAGGGCCCTGGGAATACAATACAAGACTCTGCGAAGATAGTGTTCTGGGAATACAAGACTCTGAGAACATAGGGCATTGGAAATACAAGACTCTGGGGACATAGGGCATTGGAAATACAAGATTCCCAGAACATAGGGCCCTGGGAATACAATACAAGACTCTGTGAAGATAGTGTTATGGGAATACAAGACTCCCGGAACATAGGGTACAGGGAATACAAGACTCTGGAAACACAGAACCTTGGAAAAGTAGGATCCTGGGTATAAAGAACTCAAAGAATGCAGGACTATCAGAACATAGAGAATATAGAATATTGGGAACACAGGATCATGGGAATATAAGAGTCTGGGAACATAGGACCCTGCTGAATAATACAATAAATAATAAATTACTACTACTACTATTATTACTACTACTACTATTACTAATAATAATAATAATAACAATAATAATAATAATAATAAAATCCAAATGCATTCAAAAACTAAACTTTTTTAGAAATTACAATTTAAATGCAACGTTTATTAGAATTACTAATAATATAGGTGCTTTATATCAGGAATTTTATTCTCCCTGTGTAAGATACAATAAAAAACTGAAGTGGCTACCAAGGCTTTAAAACACACACACACACACACACACACACACACACACACACACTAGCCAGACTGAGGCGTCCCTTTGGATTTCCAGTCCATTGTTCAGTTGCTCCCTGGAGCTTCATTTTCTGTTGGAGCTGCTCCAGTGTACAGATGGTTTTCTGCTCTCTGCAGTGTTATAGAGGCTACACACACACACACACACACACACCTTTATCAGCTAATTAGAGTAACAGAAGCACAACTGTGTGAAAATTGTGAATATTAAACACCCCCTCGCGATGGGATCCTCTTCTTTGATGAAAAGGTCAGCGGTGCACCGGAGCGTAATTATCAGCCACGTCTCTAATCATGATTTACTTTCTGATATTGTAATTAATTAAGGGCTAATGGAGAGGAATGGTGTTTGCTTCTGCACCTTCATCTGAGGTCAGCGAGCAGAATTTGTGAAATTAATCATCACTTAAAGCAAGTCCGTGTGTATGTGTGTGTGAGACAGTGGAAGTTAAAATATTCATTTATCTCCTGCTCAGCTCATTTTCCATATGGATGTTGACCTTTCCATTAGAGCTGTTTCTATTATAGCGAATTAATTGCAGTTTGTTAAATCGCTTTGTTTGAATATATAAAGATTTAGAGCCTGTGTGTGTGTGTGTGTGTGTGTGTGTGTGTTCCATTACAGCTTTTATCTTGCTGTAGCTTGTCTGTTTTGTGTGAGTGCAGTAGGGGTTATGTGTCCGTAGAGTCTATATTAGCTTTTATGAATCTAAGTAAGGACCATAAAAGGGTCTGGAGGTCTGGACTAGTCAAAAGAAAAAAAGTCCCAATAGGTTATGCAGTAAAGCAGAGTTCAAACGTCTGTGTGGGTCCATAGAAAGATCCAATTATCTGAGTAAGGACCAGAGTAAGTTCTGAGAGTCGGAGTAAGGTCAGTAGTAAGGCCCAAGGTCATCAAACTGGATACGAACAAATTCTTCTGTAGATTGTTCACAGGAGCATTTACACAAGAAATGTGGTGCTCATGAAAATCCACTGATTTGTGGCAAACGTTCTTATCCCATGTTTCTCTCCTGAGTCTGTGTAAACCTACTTATAAGGAGACTCACTAACGTGAACCTCGACTGATCGGCTTCACATCGTATAATTGCCGATGAGTTACTGCCACTTTATATACAGATTACAGACCAGTTTCATGTGTGCGTTATAATCTTTGTGAAATTCAATCATTTCATATTAACAACTGGATAAAAAGCTATGCCGA
Organism: Pangasius sanitwongsei; assembly: GCA_037576675.1. NCBI lineage: Eukaryota > Metazoa > Chordata > Actinopteri > Siluriformes > Pangasiidae > Pangasius > Pangasius sanitwongsei. The sequence goes on along the minus strand of CM075007.1, from coordinate 29,055,702 downwards.
AATAAATGCATAAACTAAGGCAAATGAGTTTAGTACAAAATTACTACAAAAGTAATGGCACCCAGCAAAAGGAAGAGTTAGTGTATGTCTGTTATAGCCAACACGCTGCAATGGCTGAGCTGCATTACTGGAAAATTTAATTCGTGCCATGCTTAGGAGGAGCTCTTTCACTGTTTGCTTGTCATTTTGTGGCTCAACGATAACCAGCTGTACCATAAACGCACTTGGTATTTTACAGATGATTGACATTCATCAGCCACATGAGTACAAAGAAAATCGGCGAAATACTTTTGTGAATCTGGTGAGAATTTTTAGTTTGGCCATGAAATCATTTACACACAACTTTATTCAAAGATTAATAAACAAATATCTAATTTAGGTCTATAATACGGTGTAGAAATCTGAGTGGGGTCCAAAAGTATAATAGGATCTAAAAATCTGAGATGGGGTCAGAAAATCTATGAAAATAGAGTCCAAAAGCCTAGATAGAGACTATAACAGCGTCTAGACATCTTAATAGGGACCACAGTGGTCTAATAAAGTGGGCTCGATTAGACCACATCAGAATACTCAAGGGCTGGTCACAAGATATTATTTTACAGCTCCAATATAGTAAATTTGATTTTAGAGGAATAAGTGCAGCAGGGTATCACCTGACAGCTTGCAATTTTTTGGGATGAATGACATTGAGCACTTTAGTTAACAGCTCTTTTGAGGATTCACGAAAGGTTTTTCATGTTTAGTGGTTGGAAGCGTCACCACTTGTTCGCTCTAGTGATGTCCTCTTCCCTGTTTGCTCTGATAAAAAGCTGCTTCTGCAGGAGAGCTTCCAGCTGCTTCAGTCTCTCTGCCCTCCCATCCTCGGAGTATTTTTGCAATGCCCATGATTTGTTTCATCATATTAAATTCCTTAAATACTGCAGCAGTATGGCTCTGGATATACGAGGCACAGGCATTTGCCCTGGCTCTTGAAGAAAATGTGCTCTTTTTTCCAGCTTTTTTGAAATCGTTCTTTCTCACGATTAACTCTGTGCTTTTTGTCTGTAGCCATGACTAAATATCAATCTGTAAAATTAATTTGCAGATGTAGTGAGAGAGAAAAAAGGCTCTTGCAATCTAGCTGACTGTGTTGGTGAAAGGAAGCATTGCAATGTGTTGACCGACGGACCACCGATCATACAATGTGTACATTCTGATAGAGAAGCCAGGGGCCAGTTAACATTAACATCTGTCCTCAGGCTGGATTTTGTACAACCCTGAGCTACATAATAGAGCCTAGAATTCTGCATAGAGTCCATAATAATAATCACAAAAAAATAAGAAGGGTTAAAAAAAGCATAAACAGGATCCATATCAAAGACAAAAAAAATCTGTCTAGGGACTACAATAGTGTGTAGAAGCTCGAGGCCTTGATTTAATCAGATATTGTGCAGTCTCATAAATTGTGTGTGCAGTTAGTGGACTGCTTGTGTTGGTGATTTTCTAAAAAATGAAATGAATCGTGTCCGTTTTGTCGCAGTCAGATGAAGCGATATGTAAATGAGGTGCTAGTTGTTCTCAATAGGCACAACAAGGTCAGACTTCACAAAGACTCCTGGATTAAAAAAAAAAAACTGAGCTTAAAACTCACATACAGATTATTGCTGAAAAATTGCAATAATTCGGGTAGAAAAGCCTCAAAGTACGATATGAATAAACGAATAAAAGTGTGGAGACATGAGTGTGCGTTATGTTAATGAGGTAAATGAAAACCTTTTCAAAGGCTCAGTTAAAATGCTGTTGGTATCCGATGTTCGATCATGCGGTAAATATCCAACTACACAACCTCAACTTTTCATTTTGAGAAATATTCTGATTATTTTACTAAGCTATGTCTTTCTCACTGATAATACTTGGTATATTAATCGTAAAATTTCAGCTTCGACTGGTGGAAATGTGCTTTTGTAAATTTAATACAAGATCTCAGGAACGTATTCATTCCCCAAAGTGACTTCCGGGTGTCCGTGATGTGAGATGTGACATGTGGCTCATGGAAAAGACCTAATCCACTGTAGAGCCTGTTAGTAAATCACATCACACCTTTTAAAACTTGATAAACTTTTTTTTCCCCAACACCGTCAGGGCCGGAGCAGGATCCACTGCAGCGAATCAGAAGACTGAACAGAATTGAAAAGTCTAAACAGAGACCACAGAGGCGTCAGATAAACGGAGCATGGGCCATAGAAGAGCGTAGAATCCTGAGATGTAGTTCAGTGCTTCAGCTTTACATTTCAGTGAGTCTCGGTGTGGCTCAGTGCTCCACCGCAGCGCAGGATTTAATCCCAATGGGGCTCTTATCTAAAAGTGAATAGAGCTGGTAGTTGATGAACATGTTCTCTCTGAGTGTGTGTGTGTGATGTCAGGATGATGGTTCCCCTAACACTTGCAGCAACACAATCACTTTGTGTGTAGCTGAAAAGATTTATAGCGCAAAGACATCACACTGAGACTCTCTGTTCCCCTGTGTGTGTGTGTGTGTGATGTCAGGATGATGGTTCAGGTGGTGAACAGCGTGCAATATGAATGTGAGAGCAGTACTCGTCTCTGTAACACTCGCCGCAACGCAATCACTTAGTGTGTAGCTGAAAAGATTTATAGCGCAAAGACGTCACACTGAGACTCTCTGTTCCTCTGTGTTTGTGTGTGAGTGTGTGTGTGTGAGTGTGTGTGAGTGTGAGTGTGAGTGAGCATGAGGCTACTGCTTGTGTTTGTGTGTGTTGCTGTGTGTCGTACTAAACTCCACTATTAAACACTAATACGAAACAGATACTACAATAGAACTAAAAATCACATCACTGATTCGGGTTGCCAAGTCCAGCAAACTGCAGTCTTTAAGAAGGAAGCCCTTTTTTGGTTAAAAAAAAAAAAAAAAAAAGTTTTGTTTTTTTGTCATTTTTTTCTGTACAAGTATAAACTTGTGCTTCCCCAAAATGTACATTATATTATTAAATTATATAATAATAATAACAATAATAACAACAACAACAACAATAATAATAATAATAATTATTATTATTATTATTATTATTATTATTATTATTATTTATTTTATATTTTTAGATTGCAGAAATTAAATTGAAGAGAAATGAAATGCTAGAAGGAGCTGGATTTGAGAATTAGGATAACTTCAGACAAGATGTGTGTTGTGTTTTGTTGAATTTTTGTTGAACTTGAGTGTGAGAAAAGCATTAAGCCACTAAATTATTATTCCTGAATTACTATAATTGTTGGCTTTTTGTAGATGTTTGTAGTTTTCTGCAGTTCCGGATAACCACAAAACCTCATATTTGGCCGATCTGTGAAGGTTATTCATCATTAATTTGTCATTTCTAACATTATTATTTAGTCCAGTTTAAGCTATATAAGATTAAAAATAATAATAAATTGAAGATTTCATCCATTCAGCTAGATTGCAAGTCTGAGTGAACCACAAAAGCTGATCAAGCACCAATACAACATTTTATTTATTTCATGTTATTTATTTACCAATAATTATTTAAAATGGAGCCCGATGATTTTCAGTAAACACCACGTACGTTCCCTCGAATGGTAAAACGTGTAGTACTGCAGCAGCACGCTCCTCTGTGTGTTATCAGTCCTACCGCTCTCAGTAAATAGTTTCATAAATCACTCGTTTAATACCTATTTATTAATTAAAACAGGGCTTAATAATAGCAGCCTTTTAAACATCCGAAAAAAAAGCACGTAAAGCAAGTCTCCCATCATTTATCATATTAATAATAACTAAATTAATTGTCTCATTTCATTAATTACTCAATGTTCCCTCGTCCTCGTCGGGACTCTGAGTCACTGATAATAATGTCACTTTGTCCAGAATCTAATGGAATCATTATATTCATTATATTTGAATAGTGTAATGTCCCTGTAACAGTCCCATAAGAAATAAATTACCATAATGTGTTCCATTTCTTAACAAACCATTAGCCGATGTGTGTGAGAGTCCGCTTCGTTCTTTTCAACGCTAATAACGTCCATCTTGAGATGAGCAGCCTGTAGCTACGTAAGCTTTGATTTTTAAAATCCATGCAGTAAAATGTGTCATATTTCTGGACTAGCGAGTGCGGTTGTAATACGTTATAACTTCTCTATTAGCCGGATTGGAATTTGTTTGAATGTTTATTTACAGTAAGGCTAATTTAATTGAGTTAAGCTACAGTTTTATTCTATTTACACATTTCGAGCTAATAGGAAACCTACGGGATTTTGCTGTGGTGAATTAGCACTGTTGCTAGCTTGGTGCTTATACAGTCGACCCCTCCACATTCTCGGGGGTCCTGCGCCCCTAACCCCTAAAAACTGTGAGCATCTCTAGGTCCCATATTTAACACACAAAAAAGTAAAACATTACACTGTACTGCAACAGTATGTGTTAAGTATCAACAATGTAGGCTAACACACACACACACACACACACACAGAAGCAGTACATGTACACGTACAGTATTTAGATACAAGTAAAATTATCAGTGCAGTATAATACGTACAGTCATTTATTCGAGCAGTGGAAGTGGATCAGGATCTTCATCCTTATCATCTTTACCTGTTTCATATGCAGAGGATGAAGAGGAGGAGGAGGAGGAGGAGCCTCAGGGGCGGCAGAGGTGGAAGGGGAGGCAGGGATACGCTCTGGACCCGTGATTACACTCGATATTTTACACTTTAAAGATGCTGAAGAAGTTGAGAGAAACGCGAGATACACTGCACACTGAGAGACTAAACAAGCGAGTGAGGCTGGCTAGTACCCCGACAAACAGGGTGCAGTTACAAAATGTAACTTTTTATAATAAATTTGTGTATATATTTATGGTCGTAAATGATAAACAGATTAATAAAACGCATATTTATATATTTATGAGTTACTAAACTCCCAAAAAACTCCCATTTGTTTATTGATGGCAAACTTGCGAATACTCAAATCTGCGAACGTTAAAGCCGTGAACGTGGAGGGCCGACTGTGTAACATTAATACTCACAAATTCCTGTAGCTGAAGTTTTATTATTGTAGCAGCAGCGACTGGACAAACTAGCTTCAGCCTCACAAGCTCCGCCCACAGACTCCACAGTGTTTTGTACTCTTTTGTTATCTTAAAGGTTCGATCTGATTGGCTGTCCGCATTCCCGTGCGTCAGGTCTTTGCGGGAAACAAACTTTGTAACGTTGTGACGCAGTAAGCTTTTTGGAGCGTGATGTGATTTAGGCCCTGTTCACACGTACTGACATTTTTTAAAACTATACAACAGCGTTTTTTAAAAATATCTGAACTACGGCAACAGTAACAGGACAAACACTAAACTAGACGACACCAGTAGGGGGAGCTGAAGTGCTACGTTAGAGTCAGCATTAATGTAAAATAAAATTAAAAGCCGTCTTCTTATTAGAAAGATAATTGTACATTGAATTTCGAGGACTTAAAGAGAGACTTATAGTCCAGTAAATACGGTACTCGGGGAACTCGTGGGCTTCAGGCACGAACACACTGCACTGGGAAGTGAACGCTGATAAACTAATGGCTTTATGGTTTCTCTCTTTCCCTCCGTCTGCTCATCGCACTGCTGATACGGACGTGGACGAAGGCTCAGGTTAGTAACACTCGTTCTCTTTCTGCCCTTCTCTCCTCCTTCATTCTGTCCATTATTGCGTTGATGTCGTTGCTCTGACGTCTGAAGGAACTCTAAAGAACTAATGGACTGAACACTTGTTCTGAAGGATAGAAAGAGAAAAGATGAAGAAATGGATAGCTGGAGAAGGAAAGAGAAAGAGAAGATGAGTGTGAGATGTGTTCTTGGATGACTAAGGGGCGGAGCTTAAACAGGATTATTACTTTATCTTATCATACGTTCCTGGAAAATAGGGAACCATTAAAATGGGGAACCGTTAAAGGTTCTGTGTAGAACCCTATGACATTGTTTCTCTTATTTGGAAGCTAAGAACCCATAATTATCATTTAATTAGTAAAGAACTCTTAATGAACTCTTCATTTTTCTAAGAAGGTGGTGATTAGCATAAAGCTACTGTCTTTAATTCCACTATTTATCAATGTTAGCTAAGCTGTTGAGATACATAATCACTACCATATGCTAACTTTAGCATCAAGCAGCTGGCAATCTAGCTAACATCACACTAGCTATTTAATTAAACGTCTAGCCAGCTTGTCTAGCAGGAAGGCTAACATTAGGCTAACTGTTACATTATGAGATTACTTCTAAGATTTCACGCTAATAACTGCATAAATAAGAAGAAAAGCTAGTGGTGATGTCACATGATCTTGTGACTGGCCAAAAAGATTTAAGCTCCGCCCTTCTTGATCTAAGAACACAAGGGGAATAAAGGACGGGAAACAAAGAAGTGAACGAAGAAGAAATAGAGAGTTTTGGAGAGACAAAGATGGAGAAATGTAAGAAGAGAGATGAAGGGATGAAAGGGACGTGTGAAAGGAGAAACAGTGAGACGGCAGGAAAGATGAAAGACAGTAAGAGTAGGTAAGATGAAGAAAGAAAGGGGGATTAATGGAAGGAGAGAAGGGGGAAAAGAGAGTGAAAGAAGGAGATGGGCGAATGGAAGAAGGGAAAGGGATAGATGGAGATTGGGATGGAAGAAGAAAGGAAAATATGAAACATTAGATGGAGGAACAAAAGACTAAAATGGACAGATAGACAGAGATAGAAAGATCAATGGATAAAATGGAAAGAGAGATGTTAAGGGAATAATGAATTTAGACAGATGAAGAAAAGGAAAGAGGGAGCTGGATGGAGATGAAGTAAGAATTGAAAGTAATGATGGAAAGAAAGAAGAAAGGAGAGAAAAAAAAGATTGAGATGAAGTGAAAACAGCAAATGAGACAAAAAGGGAAAAAGTCAGGGGAAAGAGGTAAAGAGAAAGAGGGATAGAGAAAGACAGGGGAAAGAGATATGGAGGAATAGAAAGGAAGATTAGAGAACAGAAAGTTGATAAGTACAGGAATGGAGGGAAATAGGAAGGAGAGACAAAGAAAGATGAAAAATGACAAGGAGAAAGAAAGACAGGGTTTGAGAAAAACAAGCGGAGTGAGAGAGAGGAGGACAGAAGTGGAAGAAAGAAAAAGATAGATAGATGAACAGAGGCAGAAAAATGAATGAATAAGATGGAAAGGGAGATGGAGTGAGAGAAAAAGAAGGAGAGAACAAAGTGGGAGAGAGATGAAGGACGAAATGATGGAGGGACGCAGAAGACAAGATAGGTTGAGAAATGGAGAGAGAGAGAGAGAGAGAGATAGAAAAGGAGAGCAGACGTTTTATTTTAAAGCTGAGCAGTGGAGAGAACTCGTCTATCACTGTCTGCTGCTCATTTATTCTGTCGTTCTTCTGCTCTGATGAAGAAGATGAGAGGTTCTTTAATGCAGCGTGTGATCACCATGTTTAAATCAGCCTCTCCGGAATCTTTACTGTGTTTATCACTCGTTTCCACTCGTCCACTCATCACTCGCTCATCTCTTAAACATCGTCTTTAAAAGATTATTAGGACCCAGAGATGTTCACAGCCAAGAGACGCATCTGTAAAGAGAGAGAGAGAGAGAGAGAGAGAGAGAGAGGAGTGTAAATTATAGAGACAGAAGACAACAAAAGGAGAAATAGAAATGGTGAGGAAGAAATGAGAGAAAATTTAAAGACAAATAGAAAAGATGGAAAGAGTGAGACAGGAGGGAAAAGACATGAAAAGCAAGAGAAAGAAATGACAGTTACGAGGAGAGGAAAAAAGGGGAGGGAAAAACAGCAACAGAAAAATGAGAAGAGAGGTGAAAGAGATAGAGAAATAAAAAAGTAGGAGAATAAAAAAGAGAGAGCATGATTAGCGAAAGAGGGATGAGTCACTTTCACTTCTTTTTGTAACACTCTTTCCTCTCAGTGGAGAAGTAATGGATGATGAACAGATTGAGGACAGATGGAGATCTGGGTCCTGCAGTGAAACGGATGATTTTTATTCATTTCTCCCTTGCTTTTACTGTTACTGTAGCCACGCCCACTTCATTAACATATCACATTTATGCAGACCTACATTATATAATGTTATATAATGTTAGAAAGATAATATCTTATATAAAGGAAGATACATAGCATGGGTTAATGTGTGTGTGTGTGTGTGTGTGTGTGCAGGTGTCTGAGGTCGTGCCGTGTCGGGGTGTGTGTGCAGTGTATCAGTGGGTAGCAGAGTCCTGGTCCTTCTGCTCCATCAACACGGTGGATGAAGGGAGCGCATGTGGAGAGGGAGTGCAGAGCCGCAAGATCCGGTACACACACACACACACACACACACACTCACACACACACACACGCACATACACACTGTGTGCTGATTCACATATACACACATTCAAAGTTATACTCAAAGTTACACACAAATTACACAAGGTTTTACACACACACACACACACACACACACACTCTCCCAACATTATAAAGTTACACACACACTACAAATGGTTACACACACACACACACACACTCTCTCTCTCTCAACATTATAAAGTTACACACACACTACAAATGGTTTTACACACACACACACACACACACACAGAAAGCGTGGTGTAAACACACAGTTATTACACTGAGTCATGCCGTCACGTCCTCTATAATTACAGTTAAAGCGTCTTCACGTCATGACAGAATTACTGTAATTAAGCACGACATCTCTGAGAGCGGTTCATCTCCTCTCAGCTGTTTCTATGGCAACACACGCAATGCCAAAACAGGAACAATAACCGCTTCAATAGCTAGGAGTTAGCTAAATGACGTTTTAGCATCGTTCACTTGATGTGTTTTAGGATGGAAAGATAAATATTAGTAATTATCTGTAAATATCTGTCTGTTGGTTGGTTTGTCTGAATATCCATCTGTTGGTCTGCATATGTTTCTGTCTATCTGTCTGTCTGTCTATCTGCCTGTCTGTCTGTCTGTCTGCCTGTCTGCTCATCTGTCTGTCTGTCTGTATGTCTGTCCATCTGTCTATCTGTCTGTCTGTCCATCTGTCTATCTGTCTGTCTGTCTGTATATGTTTCTGTCTGTCTGTCCATCTGTCTATCTGTCTGTCCATCTATCTGTCTGTATATGTTTCTGTCTGTCTGTCTGTCTGTATATGTTTCTGTCTGTCTGTCCATCTGTCCATCTGTCTATCTGTCTGTCCATCTATCTGTCTGTATATGTTTCTGTCTGTCTGTCTGTATATGTTTCTGTCCATCTGTCCATCTGTCTATCTGTCTGTCCATCTATCTGTCTGTATATGTTTCTGTCTGTCTGTCTGTCCATCTATCTGTCTATCTGTCTATCTGTCCGTCTGTCTGTATATTTGTCCATCTGTTTATGTTGTCTGTCTGTCTATCTGTCTGTAGTATATCTCTGTCTGTATATGTGTTTGTCTGTATGTATACATTTCTGTCTGTGTATCTGTCTGTTTGTATATCTGTCTGTGTGTATGGGTCTTTTATCTTTTATCTGTCTGTCTGCTGTATATCTGTCTGCCTGCATGTCTATCTGTAGTATCTCTGCCTCTCTATGCGTATCTCTTTATGTATGTGTTTCTGTCTGGGTGTAAGGTGTCTGCCTGTATGTCTGTGTATCTGTTTGTCATCTGTATATCTGTCTGTCTGTATATTTGTCCATCTGTATGTGTTGTCTGTTTGTGTGTAGTATATCTCTGCCTGTACATGTGTTTGTCTGTATGTATATGTTTCTGTCTGTGTCTCTGTCTGTCTGTATATCTGCTTATCTGTCTGTCTGTCTGTGTGTTTTCTCTGTCTGTTTGCCTTTACAGCATAACTGCTCCAACATTTAGGGTTCAGGAGGCTTAAACGAACCTCTCTATCAGTGGAATACAGAGAAATATACACAGAAAGATACACAGACAGACAAACAGACAGACAGATGAAACAGGAAAGAATAAACAGGAGGAATAAACAGACAGAGGTAAACATGTACAAATTGAATTTATTGTTACTATAAGGGAATCTGTTACAGCACAGTGCTTTAATGCAGACGTGTCAAAGAGGAAGTCGGAGAAAATGAACACACAGAACTGGAACCTTGCTCCACACACACACACACACACACACACACACACACACCAAACTTCAATTCTCTCTTTAATAGCTCTGCTCTTCTTTTCCTCTCTTCATTTAGTGCTGACTTTGCTGACTTGGACATTAAGGATAAAAGAGAAATGAAATACAACTCCCAAATCCCTCCCCAACCCCACCCCTCTCTCTTTCTCTCTCTCTCTCTGTCTCGCTCTTTTTGTAGGTGTATACTGCGTGGTGATGGTGTTAATGACAGTCGCAGTGTTAATGACTCTCTGTGTGATCAGGACGATGCTCCTGCTCAGGCTCGCACCTGCACTCTGCCGTGTCCTGATGACTGTGTAATGTCACCCTGGAGTCACTGGAGTTCGTGTCACATGGTAACAACCCCAGACCTCTCAGGTCTCTACATCAATGGAAATGGGGCATATGGGGATGAGTTGGGGACAGAAATAAGACTTACAGAGCTGGGTTGGGAATGACGACAGGACCTGCAGGGATGGAGTGGAGTGGGCAACAAGACAGAAGTTACGAGAATGAGCTGGGGATGGAGACAGGACCTGTGGGAATGAGGTGAAGATGGAGACTGGAATTATGAGGATAGGTTGAGGTTCGGAAACAGGACCATACTAGGATGGGGGGGGGTGTCAAAAAAGGATCTGTTTGGATGGGGTGGGGATGAAGATTGGACATACGGAAATGGGAATGAAGGATCAGTGGAAATAAAGTGGGATGGAGACGGGAGCTCTGGGAATGAAGCAAGGATAGAGAAAGGACAAATGGGAATGAGATGGGATGGAGACAGGACCTACTTGGATGAGGTGGGGATGAAGATAGGACCTAAGGGAATGAGGTGGGGATGAAGACTGGACCTATAGGAATGGAGTGGGGACAGAGACACATGGGGATGGAGACATGACCTACAGAGATGTGGTGGGGACAGAGACAGCACTAGAGGGATGGGGTTGAGACTGAGACAGGAGCAATGAGAATGAGGTGGAACAGAGGCAAGACCAATGGGAATGAGGTGGGGCAGAGACAAATGGGGATGGAGATAAGGCCTGTACGCATTGAGTGGGGTTGGAGACAAGACCTACAGAAAGCAATGGGAATGGGCTGGGGATGGAGACATGACCTGTTGAGCCGTGTGGTAACCTGTGGGAAAGGCGTGGGTATGGAGGCAGGTGGGGATGGTGGAGGCAGTGCCTAGGGGGGACAGGTTGGGAAAAGAGACTGCGCTTGCAGTTCTAGGTCAAAGTTTTTTCTTTCTTTCTTTCTTTCTTTCTTTCTCACTGGAGATAGAGTCTAAGGTTTGGGACGGAGGGGTTTTTGAAAACTCAGCAGTTATATAATGAACAATGAGACATCTCTCTGCTCTGTATTATTTATCCAGACCAGATTGTATTTTTTTATGCATAGAAGTAGTATTTTTACATAGACTAACTGCTAATTAGCCTTTTTCGAACACACTGACACTTTACTGTGAATTGACTCTGGGCAGCTGGGACATAGTGAAGCTCATCTTCTGTTTGTGTCTCATCACCATCCATTTGCATTTTGTCCTCACCGCATACAACTTTCTCAGAGTGCAACGTTAATTAGAATTACAAATGCTTCGTTGCTGCTGGAGATTCATTTGAATTTTGATTTCGGTTTGTCTCGGATTTTGAGAATAGCTGCTGGGGAAATAAAGAAAAAGTGCATCTCTGATTACACTCCTTTGTCAGAGATAATGTGAAATATTCAAATAGAGGCAAAGAACCTTCTCAGAAGTAATAAGAAGAAGAAACATATAATCTGGTATGAATCGCTAAGACAGAGCTGAGAGGTGTCTTGATGTTTATTATATACAATAACAAAACATTGTCCCGCCTCATTAAACTACATATGCCTTAGGAGTTGCCTTTGATAAGGAGGGGGTGGGGCTGAGCAGTTCTGTTTCCTGTCGTCGAAGATTGGATTGACTGGTGTGGTGTCAGTGGTGATTGACTGGTCCAGTTGGGGTGGTGTGGGGTGGGATGTGTTCTTCTGCTCTAGGTGCTTCAGTGATATCTTCTGAGCAACTTGGAAACTATCTACATCAACTGAGTAAAGTATTTAAGCTAACATAAGGGCAGTGGCGGCTCAGTGGTGGCTCAGTGGTTAAGGCTGTGGGTTACTGATCAGAAGGGCAGGGGTTCAAGCCCTAGCACCACTAAGCTACCACTATTGGGCCCTTGAGCAGGGCCCTTGAGCAGGGCCCTTAACCCTATTTGCTCCATATCATGTCTGACCCTGTCTTCCTAACAGGCTGGGATATGCGAAGAGAGAGTTTCACTGTGCTGTAATGTATATGTGACAAAGAAAGGCTTCTTCTCTGCAAAAGTGAATGCTGTGCATAAAGGAGAACCACGATAGTTTTACTGCTACTAGCTAATTCAGAATGACACTTTTTAGTTCTTTTTAAACCTCTTTCACTATAGTGTGAAGAATGTTACCTAACAGATGACAAGGGTTGATGTACGCTCTTTGTGCAGTCGTGTGATGTGAACTCTGTGAGGACGAGGACAAGACAGATGCTCCGCCCCCCCACTGCCCACGCCACCTGTCCCGAGAGAAATGAGACGGAGCCGTGCGCCATTAACGCCAACTGTTTCACCTACCAGTACAACGTCTCTGGTAAAATAAGCCCTCTTCAACACAAAGCTTATTATCATAAAAAAATGTAAAAAATAATAAATAAAAGAAGCATTTGTGAGTCTAATTAGACAAATAGCTATACATCAGGGGAAAACTGAAGCCTTGCTCCTAATAGTTTAATCTACATAATCAGCTTCACACCACAAAACACTGTTCCAAAACACTTTCACACTCAAACGTTTACAGTTGTGTGTATGTGTGGACGTGTGTGTGTATGTGTGGACGTGTGTGTATGTAGGAAAATGTAGAGCCGTTGGATCTTTCAGTGATTTTGCCGTCATCTTTTGATTGAGAAAGAATGAACATAAAGCAACAAATGAAAGCTGCAAGAGAGAGCATGATAGTGTGATTTATAAAAAACAAAACAATAAAAGCTAAAATGATTCAGTATATTAATAGCGTTGATACTACTGACCATCACGCAAGTTAAGTGTTTTTTTAATAGAGTGATATTATTAATGGATTTCTACAGAGTTTACGCTTCACTTAAATGCAGCAGGACAGAGTGAGCATTTTTACAGTCCATCTCACAGCTTGTCTGGATTTATGCACCAGTTAGAACAGAAGCTTGTGTACGACTTAAAGCTTTTGGAGTGAACTGGCCTTTAATGGGCACAATATGTTCTTATTTGTTAAAAAATAAATAAATATGTCTGATGTATGTATTGCTACAGACTCCTGTAGGCTCTGTTTTGCCATAAAATGGCTAATAATCTACTGAGTCCTGAAATGACTAGTGATCTACTTTACCCCGAAAATGAGTAGTGATCAATCAAGTACCAAAACAACTAGTAATCTACTGTACCCCAAATATCTGGTGATCTACTTTTGTTACTAAAGCTTCTGAAAAGATTCTGTGTCCTAAAATGCCTAGCGATCTACTGTGGTCTAAACTGATCAGTAATCCATTGTGTCTTAAAATATTTTGTAATCTACTGTCTTCTAAAATAATCTAAGATATGGTAGTAATCTACTTTACCCCAAACTTTACCGATGATCAACTAAGACCTAAAGTGGTTTGTATTCGAATGGGTTCTAAAATATCTGGTCATCTAATTTGTAGTAAAGTTTATAATAATCTGCTACGCCCTAAGCCAGCTAGTGTTCTACTGTGGCCTAAAACATTTCATCTGCATTGATCTACTGTGGTCTAAATGGTTGGTAGTCTGCTGTGAGCTAAAATGCTTTGTTATCTACTGTGCCTTAAATTAGTGAGCAATCTCCTTTGCCCTAAAATGGCTAGTGATCCACTGTGTCTTAAAACAGTTCGAGAGTCGCTATGCCTTATGCCTATGATTATGCCTATGATGTCTACCTAAGAATTCACCTTGCCCTAAAGTAGCTAGTTATCTACTATTCCCTAAACTGGTTAGTATATTATGTAGCCTTAAAATGGCTAATAATATACCATGTCCTAAAATTGTTAATGATCTACCACGGGCCACACTGGCTAGTAATCTACTGTGCCCAAAATGGGTAGTAATCTGTTTTTGCCTTAAAATGTCTAGAAATCTACTAGTGGCTACTAAACTACTTTTCCCTAAATTAGCTAGTAATATATTATCCCCTAAACAATTTGTAATCTACTGTGTTCTAAAATTGTTAGCAATTTATGTGACCTAAAATAGCTAGCAATCTCCAATACTATAAAACACTGTGTAATCCATTGTGTCCTAAAATAGCTAGTAATCTACTCTATATGATCTATTGTGGCCTAAATTTTGTAGTAATCTACTATGCCCTAAAAAAAAGCTTGTGATCCACTGTATCACAGAAAGGCTAGTAATGTCCTGTACCACAAAACATCTTGTAATCCACTGTGACCTAAAATGGCTAGGAATTTCCTGTGTCCTTAGACAGCTAGTGATCTACTTTGGCCAAAAGGGGTTAGTAATCTAATGTGGCCCAAAATGTGTGGTAAATCTACTGTACTCAAAAACAACTAGTGATCTACTGTGCTCTAAAATTAGTATTAGATTCTTAAAAATGTCCCCAGAAACACGACAGGCCATAAATACTGTGTGGATGCTTTAAGAGTGGCAGCTCCCCGTCTGCTTTCCCAGAAGCTCTACATGCGTGTACGGGAAGTCCGTCTCCAGGTGGAGGGCAAAGGGGGGATAAGCGATAAATATAATTCCCCCGCAGCAGTGCTGAGATCATATTCACACTCGTATCAATTCTGCAGAGCATCAGAGCGCCGTGGAGGCGGCGAGTGACGCGCTAATGTCATAAAGCTCAGACCGGCCTTTTAATCTTCACATCTTAATGTTTAAAGCACTCGCTAATGCAGTGTGGGACGAGAGGTGAAGCAGGAATTAGAGGAATAAAACAGACACAGAACAAAGACTATATCAGTTTAATGTTAATGTGTGTGTGTGTGTGTGTGTCTCTGCCTATGCTTATGTTAATACACTTGCCTGTCTGAATATAAATGCATGTGACCGCGTGTGTGTGTGTGTGTGTGCACGCATATCTGTGATTGTGTGTATCTGAATGTATAACTGCACATATCTGCCTGTTTGTGTGTGTGTGTGTGTGTGTGTGCGTGCACGCATATCTGTGATTGTGTGTATCTGAATGTATAACTGCACATATCTGCCTGTTTGTGTATGTGTGTGTGCGTGCACGCATATCTGTGATTGTGTGTATCTGAATGTATAACTGCACACATCTGCCTATGTTTGTGTGCGCATATGTTTGTACATATTTCGCATGTATGCATTTATATATATATGTGTTTCTTTGTGTGTGTGTGTGTGTGTGTGTGTTTGTTTAGTTTACTTGGTTTTATGCCTGTGTTTGTGACTTAATATTTGCCAGCCCATCTGTCAATTTTATGTGTATATCCTTGTATGTGTGTGTGTGTGTGTGTGTGTGTGTGTGCGTGTGTTCTCATTTCTGCGATCAGTTTGTGTGTACGACTGTGTGCATATATTCTTTTCTAGATGTGCATGTTCGTATCTGTATAAGTCTATTTAATATATAAATGCACAGGGACTGCAATGTGTGTGTGTGTGTGTGTGTGTGCGCGTGTGTGTGTGCGTTCCAGGTTGGAGTAGCTGCATGCTGAGTGAGCACGCCGTGTGTGGTGAGGGGACCAGGACTCGGCTGCTTGACTGTATGCGCAGTGACAGCAAACTGGTGGATCTGAGTGTGTGTGAGGAGGTGAAAACACACACACACACACACACACACACACTCACACACACACACTGTCTCTCTGTCTCTCTCTCTCTCTCCCCACATGTCCCTGTACCAATAGCATTATTTTTATGGCCCAAGATTGCCAGATTGAGTAAATTCACCTCTTATTCTTATTAATTCTTAATCTGATTGGTCTGGAAGACAAAAATGACAGTTAGTCTGATGGTGTATATCCATTAATTCATCATACTGGAACGTCCGTTTGGAACAGTAACAGTCAATCTGGCAACCCAAACACTGATCATTTCAGGTTTAAAATGAGCTAAATATCATTTCTGTGATATAATACTGTAAGATATTTTCACATCTACCTCACATCTGAATATTTTAAAGATTATTTAAAGGTAGTATTGACTAAAACAGGACATGAGGGGTTAATTAATGCTTATTCCTGTTTTAGTTGGGACTTTCTCAGGCTTGGACGCTCAGTGAAACCTGCCGTGTGGATTGTCCCATCAACTGCATGCTGTCTGAATGGACACCGTGGACCGAGTGCTCACACACCTGTGGAAACCAGGGTGCGAATTTAAAAACACTTTTCTAATCTAGTATATAGTATAACACAGCTTGTTCTGAAAAGGAATGAAACTGGGAATAACAGCTGTTGGAAATTAGATTACATCTAAAACCAATTACAATAAAGAGGACAAAGGTAGGAAAAGGGTATTTCCAGGTTCCCATATTCACAGGGTCCTATTTTCAGAAGGTCCTGGTTTCCCAGGGTCTATATTTCCAGGGTCCAATATTTCAGGTCCTATGTTCCCAGGGTCCTATATAACTATTGTCATATTTTGCCAGAGTTCTATGTTATCAGCATCCCATATATTCATAGGGTCCAATAGTTTCAGAGTCTTATGTTCCTAGGGTTATGTATTTCCAGGGTCCTAATTTCAGAGGGTGCTACAGTATGTTCTAAGGGCTCTATGTTACCAGGGTTCTACGTTCCCGTTGTCCTATGTTTGCATGGATGAAACTTCTCTAGGGTCCAATACTCCAAAAGTCCTATATCCCCAGCATCCCATATTCCTAGGTTTTCCACGGCCCTATGTTTCCAGTGTCTGCTATTCCCATTATCCTACATTTGCCGGGTCCAATTTTTGCCGAGTCTTATATTTCCAGAGTCCTATGTTCCCAGAGCATTTTCCTACAACCCTATATTCTTGGGGTTCTATATTCCCAGGGTCCTAGGTTTGTAGGGTTCTATGTTGCCAGGTTCCTGAGTTCCCAGGTACCTACAGTATATTCCCAGAGTTCTCTGTTTTCATGGTCCCATGTTCCCAGAGAACTATGTTCACAAGCGTCTATTTTTCCACGGCAAATGATTTTCCAGGGTCCTATTTGTAAGGTCTATATTCCAAGGGATATATGTTTCAGGTCCTTTCTTCCCAAGGTCCTAAATTCCTAAGTCCTATTTTTTAATGTCCAAGATCCTATTTCCTGCAGGGTCCTATTTTACTAGAGTCCTACAGTATATTCCCTGGGTTGTATATTTTAGGGTCCTATATCTACAGGGTCCTGTGTTTCCATGGTCCTATATGTCCCAGAGGGTTTAATTTTCCAAGGTTGCACTTTTAATGGGTCCTATATTCCAAATGCTGTATGTTCTATATAATCTTAAGGCCCTACAGTATATATAGTGATCTGTGTATTCTTAGGATATATTTCCAAGACCATGTCTTCCCAGGGGCCCTGTACCCCAGTTTGTTTCCAAGGCCTGCTGCTCCTCAGACTGTATGAACCCTGAAATCTATGTTCCCTCAATATGGCACATTAAGGGACCGGGTGAAAGGGTTCTTACGGTCGTAGTTGGGATCATGAGGTCACCAAAGTTCACACTTCAAAACACCGTTAGAGAAGAGCTGCCATACATGCATTCATATATATAACAGAAAATTTCAACTTCAGAACATTTCAGTGAAGGAACACAGAGTTGAGCTCATTAACAAGAATCCTCCTGCAAAAATCCCTCCTGTGATTTTCATGAGAAGGGTGAGGTTGGACCTTTATTATAAAGCATCACACACACACACACACACACACACTGTGAGCATGTGTATAATGGCACTTAGAGATGCCACCTGAGAGGAGAACCATCAAATGAGACAAAGAGTGAAAGCTCAGGGGAAAAGGCAGAAGTTTTAGGGTTCTCACCTTTTATTAACCACCCAATTTAGAGAAACACCTGAGGAGAACTTCCTGTTTCTGCTGTCTACTTAACCTGGGGGAGGGAGAGAGAGAGAGAAAGAGAGAGAGAGAGAGAGAGAGAGAGAAAGATTTAAAAAAAAAAAAAAGGGAAACAGAGAGAGACAGACATAAAGAGATAGACAGAGAGAGAGAAAGAGAGAGACAGACAGAAAGCAATAGACAGGAAGAGAAAAAGGTAGAGAGGGAGATATACAAGGAGAGAGACAGACAAGAAGAGAGAGACAAAGAGAGACAGACAGACCAGGAGAGAGACTGAGAGAAAGTGAAGCAGAAACAAAATAGACAAGGAGACAGAGAGATGGACAGAACCAGAAAAAGAGAAAGACAGAGAGACAGAGAGAGAAATAGAGATAGACAGAGACAGACAGAGAGAGACAGAGAGACAGTTGGACAAGGAGAGAGTGAGACAGATTGAAAAAGGATAAAATATGATAGACAGATAGGAGAGATAGATACTGTAGATAGATCTGCTCATCCCTGCCTGGTCCACGTTGTCCGTTTGTTCGTAAATACATGCCCTGTTTCTCTGTGCCTGTGTCTGTGCTGTAAGATCTGTGCAGTTAACGGCGCTCCAGACTCCGGCTGGCTGAAGATTAATGATGGTCAGTGAACGTTTGTAATTAGTGAAGTAACCAGCTGAAGCCGGGCCGTTTGGACTGCGGGGACGCTCTCCTGCTCGTCCAGCTCTGCCAATCAGTGTGTGTTATACAGCATGAGGCATTAACACTTCTTAGTGAGGTGGAAACCTGAGCCAAACGAGTCCTCACTGACTCTGAATTAGCAACGTCGCTAATGACGATGTTATTAGTAAAAATAAATATTTATTTACTATGACTGATGAATCATTCAGTCTGGAGGAGGAGGAGGAGGAGGAGGAGGGGAGCAGGGGAGGACCGAGCCAGGATCATTAACGTGTAATCCCCAACTATGATTTATAGCTCAGCGTTAATAATGCAGAGGACTCGCTGAGTCGCATGCTAATGCTGCTGCGTTTCCTCAAGCGGAGAAAAACCCATTACCAAGAAAGGGAATTGTGCCGACTCAGGAAAACTCACAACGCCAGCTAAAAGTACAAACCAAAGCAAGAAAAGCAGAGGGACGTGTGAGAAAAAGATTTATATAATGAGGGAGTCTGAAATAAACCTTACAGCATTAGTCAACTCTCATCCAGACGGCTACGTGGGACAGATGAGTGTTTGATCACTTTCTATTTAAAAAAATAATAATAATTAGTACGGAATAAACCGCTGTGTGTGGTGCTGTTATAGTGAAATAATCAACAACATGGCGGTGTGATGAAGCGAGTCACTGTTACCATCCCGGAGTTGATTATTTAACTATAACTGCACATCCTGAAGTGTTTTATTCCTCTCATATTAGAGCAATTTGCTAACAATTACAATGTTTTATTTATTGAAGAATGGCACCGTGTAGTTTTTATCCATTTGTTGTTACATTGTGTTGTGGAATGTCCGTGAAACATCTGTTCTTATTTGTTATAGCAGCTATAAACAGTCGTTCCCTCACAAGGCTCTTCTCTGAAGTCAATAAGACAAAATTTAATGCACCTTGTTGTTTTTTTTTTTTTGTTACAAAGAAACCGCAAAGTGTGAACTCTTCTGTCCTGAAGATGTCGGAAAAACCGTAAAGTTACAGCTTCACCTCTGACTGTTACAAAGCGCTGACACTGGAGACTCCTTCCATCAATGTTAAATAAACGTCTTCCTACAGAAAACTTCACCACATTGACAATTAAACACGTTTTAAATTTGTTTATGTGGCGCGTCCGCTGTACAAGAATAAACACAAACGTGACGTTTGTTCACTGTTTCATTGCGTCTTTAAGAGAAGTGTGTTGTAATTAATGCGAGCGCAAATTTATAATCACTCAGATGTGTGTAGATTGGACAGAAGGTCTAGCATCACATGCTTCCTTTATAAATCCTACTGGGGAAGTAAGAAACCAAGAAAAAAGCAGGAATCGTTCACGTCTGGAAGCTCTACACGTTTATTATTGGATTTTATTGCTGATTGGATTCATCCCAGTGAATACATTTATTCCCGAAACTGAAATGAAACAAATTTATTTGCATTGCGAGGAAATTAGAATCTCCAGCCTCCCGTTCCTCAGATCTTCCATTAAACACCACAATTGTCTTAATTCACTCAACATCGATCCACTCTAACATCCTACACACACCAGAATTATCTCTCAGAATGGAATAATCCTGACTTTTACCAAATGAAACGACATTAAAGGAGCAGTTTGTAATGTTTAGAGCCCTCTGCTGACTGGAATGATTTAAAAGCCTTTCCTTTTCTCCAAGTACATAACCTAATCATCAGGTTCGGCGTTACACTATTCTTAAAACCATACTCAACCGACGTTAGACAAAACCCAACACCATCATCATCATTATTATTATTATTAGTAGTAGTAGTAGTAGCGTAAAACTTTTTTCCAGCTAAGAACAATGCAGCAAAGTCGATTTATTTATAAACGTTATGTTCTCAGAACACTCATATTAAATGTTCTAGGAATCAGATGTTTGTAATTCTGTAAAATCCACATTAACACACTCTCACTCATGTTCTGTTGCTTAAAGATGACGTTAAACTGAAATCCGAACTCTATTTTTCAGCACTGTGATGTATTTCTGAGTGAAATGGCATTTTCTAGTGGGAGGGAGAAACAGATTCTAGTTGATTATGGAGTATGAGTGTGCTACTCATCTCCCACAACAACAGCGACACTTGAGGAGAACAAGACTGAAATGTCTGCAGAGTAGTGAAATTTATAACCATTTGTTCACCATTGTTACTTAAAAAATCAGAGGTCATTTAAAGGTGGGAAAAAGTCGCTGAACTTTCGTGGAAGATTACGGAAAAAGAAGAGGTTTTTTTCTTTTTTAAGTGATTAGTACAGATGAATCTTGAACGATCTGACCGTAAGGTTTTGATTTGTCATTAATTATAACTCTTAGCTGTTAAAATGACTGATATCACAGAACTGCTGAATTCTGGATTCTGATTGGTCAGAAGGTGTTGATTAATTTGCTATAACATTGGGGATGGTAGATATAAACAGATTAAAAACGTGTCTAAACGTTGATATGGTGAAGTGAGGAGATGTTTATTTATCATGTATGGAAGGAGTCTCCAGTGTCAGCGCTTTGTAACAGTCAGAGGCAAAGCTGTAACTAACTTTCCTGACATCTTCAGGACAGAGGAGTTTACGCTTTTGTGGTTTCCTTTTTAACATGACAGTCTGTATTTTTTTATTTAAAAGAGAGAATAAAGAGAGGCCGGTGAGGGAACGACTGTTTATAGCTGCTATAACATAAGTGAGAACAGGAACTAACTGATTCTGTGAGCACTGAATGTAACTACAAATGGATAAAGACATTTTTTTAATGGATAAAAAATTTTACTTATATATAAGTTGCTGTGGTATAAGAGGAATAAAACACTCGGGGATGTGCTTTTATAGGAAAGTAATCAACTTCAGGGTGTAAGAGTAGCTTCATCACATTGCCTCATCGCTGATTAGGATTGTAAGAAAAAAAAATCATTCAAAACTTCAAATGCTTCACGATTAAAGTGATTAAAACGTTTCACAGATGATGTTGTATATTAGCATTTTGTCGTGTCATTAATACGTGGATTTCCTGCGCAGGTGTGATGACCAGATCGCGACGTGTCCTCCAGGAAGCTCACGAGGAAGGACGTCCATGTCCGTCGCAGCTCTCGCAGACTAAACCGTGTCCCATCAGGCCTTGCTACAGCTGGCTGCTGGGGGACTGGTCATCCTGCCATGTGGAGGTAAACGTCTCTCATCTCCGCTGGGGGTTAATTCAACATCTCACCGTGTTTTCACGCATCCTCTGAGATGCGGTGCTCATTTTTCTTTTTAAACAGCAGGTTAATTAGGAGAGCATCTTCATCTGCAGTAACAAGTCGATTAAAAATCCACCTCCACATTGTGTCTTTTTTCTTCTCTGTCTCTTTGTTCGACTCTTTCTGCCCCCAACACAAAGCGAGCCGGGGGTAATTTTATCCTCCACCCGGCCGTAGGCGCCATATTGGAGGGATTTAATTGAATTTTGTAAAGGTGTGTGCCCACGCCTGGGCGAACAGCGGACCTTTGGTGACATTGAGACGTGAGTGAACTTCAGATAACATCCACAGTTTAAGGAGCAGTTCAGCCAAAAATAAAATGTCCTCCTTTATCCCAAGTGTAGTCCGATTTCCATCTCTCACTCGCTGCCTTTCTTTCTCGCTGATTTTAATTAAACGTCTGGGGTTTTACGTCCTCGTCCTCGGAGTCATTACTGAAGCAGTTCTTTTTAAACTTTTGCAGAGAAGAGAAGCACAGCACACACTTTCAAGTTTTCTGCTTTAATATCTCAAAAAAATGACTCAAAAAAAAAAACACATTTGCTGAATAACTTTTAACGTTTTGTTTTTATCTAATTCATGCACGTCTACAGTCTCAAACATGATGTTTTTTTTTTGTTATTGTAGCATTTTCCCCTTTAAAACACAGATGTTCTCAATACTTTGGCTTTGTGATGGCGTTGAACAAATCACATCCGATATGCAAATCATTAGCACTAACTTTAGTGACAAGCAAACTTGTGGTTACCATGGTAACGTTATATTTCGGCACGTTCGACGTCTGATGCTGAAATCTCATTCGTGTCCATCTCTAATAGCCGATTAACTTTTAGGCACGGCAGGAATACATGGAGGCATTTTTTTTTCCTTTAATTCTCTAATTTGCATAGTCATGAATATTCTGGTTGGTTAATTATGTACCACTTTTTATTTTGGGTCAAAATAAAAAAAAAAGATAAATAGTGCTGTTAATCTGTTTTTATTTTAAATGGTAATTATGTAAAGCTGTTTAATTGTTTGTTTATTTAAATATATTTTAAATTGAAAATAGGACTAGAGATGTTCCTGGACAATTTTTAGTTTTTTATATGACTTTAAAAATACACAGATTTAAAAAAAAAAAATGTTTTAAAATAACACATTTAGGGTTATGTTTATATCACTGTTAAATATTACCTTTAACAGCCTGATGCATCCACAACTGAGGAAAAATATAGCTTTGTTTTTTTTTTACTTATTTAACGTAACTCTCACTTTTTTTCGTGTAAAATAAATCCTTTCTCGATACGTCTGTGATAAACAGACTCAGAGGCGGGGTTATGTAGATGCTCAGTTTCTGCTGGTTTTAAACAAATCATGACTGATATGCAAATTATTAGTTCTAGCTACCTAACTTAGCTAATGTTTATAGTGAACCATAATGCAGTTGTCATGGTAACGTTAGATTTAAACACAACTGCCTGCTGTTTAATAAAGTAGTAATAAATTGACAATGCAACTCAAAACATGAACATTTAAACAGCTGATCAACTTTTAGGGACGGCAGGAGCATGCGGGGGCGTTTCTAATTTACATATTCATGTGTATTCATAGGTCTAATTTACATATTCATGAGGATTAAGGTTTAGAGATTTTCCTGGACCATTTTTAGTTATTTACTGTGCTTTAAAAATACACAGATTATTTTTCAATGATTTAAAACAACACTTTCAGGTCTATGTCTATAACCGTTAAAACATTTTCCATTTAGCAATTAGTATTAAGCTGACAAATCCAAACCTGATGAATAATTTAGATGTTAAATTTGACTTGTAAATTGAAATGTGCAGGGACGAGCACCTCTGTCCCTCCTGACACGTGTCTAATGACCAGCGAGCACCGTGACTGAAATATACAGAAATACATTCTGCATAAATTGCAGGTGTAGTTGTTTATTTGGTTAAGTATGTGCCATTTTTTCATTTAAAAAATGGCCATAAAAATAAATATCACTATGTGTTATTATTATTTAAATAATCACTGTATAAACCTTTATAATTTATATATATATATTTGAAAATGAAAACATTGTATTTTACATTTCTAAAATTTTCAAAAAGACTTTTCTGCCTTACTTTACTTTTCCTTTTTTTTTGTTTTGTCATTTTTATTTATTTTACTGATGTTTGTAATTTTCATTCACTTCATTCATATTCTAATTTATTCTTTGTTTGTTTGTTTGTTTGTTTTATGCATTTCATTTTATTTTTGCATTATCTGCTCATCCTGTTTCTCATGCCTTTTTACACATGCAGTAAAGTCACGTAAGCTAAAGTGTGTCATAAAAATATGTTTTATTTTTATTAGTAATAATTAAGCTAGTACTTTAGTTTCATTAATTTTAATCAGGAGTCTAATTAGGAAACATTAATTAATTAATATTTATTAATAATTAATCACGAATGGTTTAGTAATTAATAGTTTATTATTATTGTATTAATAATTGTATATTATAACATTATTATTGTTATATTATTTTATTATTTATCACTTCATCACTGAGGCGTTCTGACACTTTTCTTTTTCTGAACCTGAGTCTGTTTACACTGAAAATTCGGTATTTTTGTCGAGAGTGAAGATTATTTTGAAGTCCTGTGCACACCATGAACCTGATCTCTGGTCCACATGAGCACAGTGACGTGGGATTTTGTTTTGTTTGCATGTAAACATACAGTAGGATGTCATGGGTCCTGTATTATCACTATGATGTATAAGTATAAGCCTCACGTTATAAACACACACACACACACATTCAGGCTTTCTGGTATGAGCTCACTCTTATCAGAGTACTTGCACAGAAACACACACGGCTGCACATCTAGAAGCCTCTCGAGTATAAATGTGTTGTTTGCAGGTAATAAGACCAAAGTAACATCAATAAGACGAATAAAGGGATGCTTCTCATTTTGAACAGAGATTTGCTGCGTAATGGATGTGCGGTTCGGAAATAATTTGTGTTAAAGCAAACCTGTGATAATGATGAAACAACAAGGAAGAGTAGAATTGATCCAGGGTGCAGACTCAATTATTTCTTCGAAGTGAAAACAAGTCCTTAAAGCATCCCTGAAATCACGATTGGATACCAGTATATAAGTACATCTAGAAAAAAAAAGAGTCTTGGAGATATTCTCTTCACTTCCTGGGTAATAACTAAAATTATTTTATGACTCATCCTGCACCAGTCTTGTGTTTGTCCACTAGAAAATATATACCCCACCCCTGGGGGGCGTGTCTTGCTCTACAGTAGCAGCTAGTTAACGGTAAACGTGGTTCTTCAGTGTGTTTTTGGCATCTTTCCACACACTGTTCCCTTTTCCAACCATTACTTGGTGGAGAATAAATGGTTGGAGTTGAATTTTTTGGAAGAGGGTGGAGTTGTGTGAATTGTCAGAAGGATCAGAATGGGGCGTGGCGTATCTCGAACGCTATTGGCTGTTGTGTAAATCACTCAAGCACTTCAACATGACATCACTCTGACTTCCTGTTTCTAAAAGAAATACATCAACATACAAAATCTAATTTCAGGGAGACTTACAGTGGTTACCAGTGGTGGATAGAAATAAAATATTCAGCTGTAAAGTGCTAAATGAAAAAGTAAAATGTTTTCATTATTATTATTATTATTATTATTATTATTAACAGCGTGTTGTGTTGCTGTCCTCAGGGTGCTGAGTGCGGGGACGGCGTGAGACTCAGGAATTTATCGTGCGTTGTACACTGGGGTCATTGGCCCGAATCGGCCGGCCCGAGAACCGATGTCCATGCTCCAGCTGTCCTAGTGGAGGACGAGAAATGCAACGAACACTTCAGGACAGAGGATGAGCAGGAATTGCAGCAGCCATGCTTCGTTCCCTGCCCAGGTATGCCATCACTACAGCTAAACCCTGACTACCTGCCCAGGTATACTGACACTACAGCTAAACCCTGATTACCTGCCCAGGTATACTGACACTACAGCTAAACCCTGACTACCTGCCCA
>CM075007.1:29001059-29018823 GCA_037576675.1 Pangasius sanitwongsei | reverse complement strand
TCTGTAACGTTTCATTCTGTGCTGGAAAACTAATGTTTGGAATCTAAAAGGTTTTTGTACCGAATCAATAATGTAGACGTCAGAAAATAAACATCTGTAGCAAAGTTTATACTAAAAAAGTAGCGTGCCTAAGACTTTTGCACAGAACTGTGTGGTGTGTGTGTGTTTGTATATATATATATATATATATTCGAAATCCTGACAGTAAGGCTGCAAATTAAAAAAAAACAACAACTAATGATATACAACCCATAATAACATCCAATATACATGATAACTAGTATTAGATTCTGTATAAAGAATAAAATGCTATAGTAATAATAATAATAATAATAATAATAATAATAATAATAATAATAATGTTATATAAATAATATATATAAATAATATGTGATATAAATAAAATATAGATATGCCATCGATCAGAATCAGGATCAGAATCGAAAAAAAAAAATCTATCCAATAGTGTAACAAACGGAGAAAATTGGAATTAGGTTTTTAAAAAAAAACTTTTTATTTTTTTTAACTGGAAATGTTTACATGTAAAGAAACCTGACTATATTTTCATTAATATTTCATTATATTTATTATATTTGCAGTGTAAGTCATTTTTGTGTGAAAGCTGCAAGTCGTATTTTTAGCTTTGTATTTTTTCCTGTAATTTTTTAAGTGATTCAGTTTAAAAAAAAAATAATAATAATAATAATAATAATAATAATAATAATAATACATTTATTACTTTTTAAAGAAAAAATGATGGGCTGTGGATCGATATCGGCTCATGCTTGAGGTTTCAGTCTCACTAACTAAATGCAATATATAAACAAAATGGCATAATTTATATTATTTATGTATCATGTTAACAATAAACTGCTTTACAAATAATAAATAATAATAAATATGCTGTATTAAAATATATTTTATGCCATTTTTGCTATTTCTTTCTATATCGCATTATTTGTGATGTACATAAAATGTTAACAAAAAATGCTATGTAAATAATAATGTTATATAAATAATAAAATGCGATATGACGTGTGATGTCGTTAGCTGAATGAGTGGTGTGTAATGATGCGGTGATGAATGAAATGAAATAAACATATTGTTCTGATTGTTCAGAGGAAGTTCAGCTCAGGGAGAATTTACAGGATAAGAAGAGGGAAAAACAGGCCCGAGGCGTTCAGTGTGGCGTTACAGTTACAGTTAATGTGTTAATGTGTTAATGACAGTGGACTGCTTATGGGTTCTCTGTGGTCATGTGACTCCTGTGGTCATGTGACTCCTGTGGTCATGTGACTCCAGAAGCTGAGGCTGAGATTATTCTGAATAAATAACGCAAATAAGACTCCTTTATCATCTTTCCCCAGACCAACCGCAAGGAGGCTATATACATGCACTTCAGAATTATGCTTAAATAGATAGATAGATAGATAGATAGATAGATAGATAGATAGATAGATAGATAGATAGACCATCAGATAAATAGTTAAACAGACATGTAAATATTTAAACAAACAGATAAACAAATAAATAAATAGCATTAAAGCATTGCATGTATGCCATTTTTTCTTTGTTTTTTTGTGCATTTTTAACCTCTAAATGTTTTGCTAAGTTGCTTTATTCCAAAATAAAATTTAAATAAATAAATAAATAAGATTTTTAGTGCTTTATGATTTTTACAGTGTGATTTTTGTGCATGTTACACATCTAGTAAAATTAAAAGTCTGTCATATGACTTTTCAACAATAATTTCAGCTGAACTCGTTTTAAAAAGTATTTTAACATTATTAAATATCAAATATTCTATAATAATGATTTTGCAAACCTATTTCACTGATACCTGTATTAATTAATTAATTAATTAATTAATTAAATGTTTCTATTATTTGATATGCGTTACTGGAGCATGAACATGTATATCATTTATTGACATTTCTAAGGGCCTAATAAATAAACTTATTTATTTATTTATTTATTTATCATTAATTATGCTATAACTACTTGTAAATAAATGTTATCACTTATCTAAAAAATGTGTTAATTGGATAGATTATTTAATTAATGCATTTTACTTTTATTTATTATGTAATTAATTATCTAAAATCTCACTATCTAATAATGAATATAGTGTTTGGTTGATGATTCAGCTTTGAACATGTGCAGCCTTCCCCTGATCCCCCCCCCCCCCAACACACACACACACACACACACACACGTACACACATATACACCCACATACACACTGACGTTGTGTTTCCTGCAGAGCGGAGTGTGTGGCTGTGAGAAAGGCTACACAGAGGTGATGAACACACACGGTTTCCTGGATTACTGCACCAGGACCCCGGGGAGCGCCGGAGACACCAGGAAGGCCGACGTGAAGAGCAGCTCAGGGAGGGTGAAGCCGGGCCCGTCCCAAATCCACGACTTCTTCGGCGAGTGGTCACTACAGGCCCTCAGCCCTGGTAATAATAATAATAATAATAATAATAATAATAATAATAATAATATTTACATAGTACATTAGATCAGTTTCAATGTAGTCAAGACAGGATTGATGTCTAATGTTTCCTTTAGTTTTATACTAGTGTTACGAGACTAATATCTAATGAGTAAAAGAAGCTTATCTTTCTGCCATTAGCGATCAGCAGCCAATCAGAGCACTGCAGCAGCCGGGGTCTTAGCCAATCCGCAAGCTGGACTCATATGCAACAGGGACATCCCTTTGTATTGAGGTCACATGAAAATTAGAGAGAGAGAGAGAGAGAGAGAGAGAGAGCTGGGAGAAGAATAATAATTTTTTCTCAGTGTGTTCTTTAAGGTGTAGAATCCGAGATGTGACAGGTGAAGGCTGTCAGAGTGAGTGAGGGTTTATCTTCACGCTGATTTACAGCAGACGCCCGTGTCGTGTTTACGGGGCTGAGAGACAGAGGCTGATATAGAGCTCTGTTTAACACAGTGTCGTTTAGGGAACACTTTCATTACACAGTGATTTGTATCAGCTGTAATGTGAAAGACAGAGCTGCTTTACTGTTAGCTTTAGGCTATTCCTGATTAGGATCTAAATTTAGTGTTCAGGTCCACAGCAGCTTCATCTCCTCCATCTTACAGCAGCTCGGAGTTTCCTGCAGCTCAGTGATTTACATGACAAGGAAATGTACCAGGTTATGAATGTGTGTATAATTACAGTAATTACAGATTAAAATATCAGCTCAAAGGTTCACAATCAATCAAAATGGCTTCCTTAGTTCTTTAAGCTCGCTCTCACTTGTCACTTTATTTAGAGCGAAATGTTAGTGAGCAATTTGAGATGTTATTGCACCACATACATCCAGGTATTAAGTAGCCACCTTAAAGCTAGCAAACAAGTTGACAGTGTTTCAATCAGCAGTAGGAGAGATATGAGTAAAATAAAATATTCGTACTGTTACCAACACTAAGTTAATTCGAAGTATTTTTTTTATTTAAGATTTATTTAAGAACAACACATTGTGCTTTTTATGTGTGTTGTTCCCTCAGCAGCCTTTCTTTTTTCTTTCTCTTGAAGTTAATAAGACAAAAACGCAGTTTGTCGTGTTACCAAGAAACCGCAAAGAAGCGTAAACTCCTCTGTCCTGAAGACGTCTGGCAACTTAAAGTTACAGCTTTACCTATGACTGTTACAAAGCGCTGACACTGGAGACTCCTTCCTAAATAAACATCTCCATATCAATGATTACACCCATTTTTAAATAGTTGTACATGGAATGCCTCAGATATGAATGAGCTATTACTGTAGGAAAGATAACATATTAGAACGAGTGCATTAATATAAACTTAAACCACTGCTAGAGCTGCTGTTATAGAAAATTAATCAACACCTTCTGACCAATCACAGTCCAGACTTCAGCAGTGATGTGATGTAATAGTTCATAATGATTGTGATAATATAATAGAGCACTGTTTCTAGAGGTGTGTGTGTTGTGGTGTGTTTGTACAGATGGACGGATAAAGATGTGGGTGTACGGAGCCACAGCCGGAGGCTTCATTATCATCCTCTTCATCATCACTGTGTCCTTTCTTTTCTGGTATGTATGTATGAGGTTCTACTAGGAACGTAAAATAATGTGCGAAATGTGAAAAGAACCTGAAGTCTACAATATGGTGGAACACACTGAGAGATTGAAGGCTTGAGAATATTAATAGCACTTGTTACACACCGTTATCTGATTTGATAATGATTTTGTGTGTGTGTGTGTGTGTGTGTGAGAGAGAGTGATTACCATATTGGCTGCATGCTCCAGTGCTCTTGGCAGTGAATTGGCAGTGAAGGGTTGAGGAGAACTTTGAAATGTGGCATGTTACTGCCACCAAGTGGGACAGCAGAGGGCATAAAGAGAAAAATTAACCTTAATTTAGTCACGTCTTGTCAGGTTTGGTTATACACCCCAAAAATACATCGAGACCTTCTCATCAGCATTAGATCATGCATGAAGACAAGGAAAAGATCTTCAAGAGCCAAGGAACAAGGTGAAGTTATAGGAGGAACCTTACTACAGAAAGTGTATATATTTCTAGGGTTCCTTGGTCCCTCTTGTGAAAGTGTGATTGAAGTGAAGTGATTGTGGAAATTCCATGGATCATGGTGGAGCTCATAGGGTCACCAAGGGTTGAATGCCTGTTTTAATGAACTTTAGATACTATTTACTGGAATTATAGTGTACAGTATATGTGGTTTTTATGAATATAACAGGTTTGGACAATATTTTTTTATGGCGAGAGAACAAGGGATTGGAGAAACATGGAGATGAAACCTCTAATGCTAGGAACATGGGACTCTGGGGGCACTGGGTATATAAGGACTAAGAACATAAGGACCATGCAGTATAGGACCCTGGCAGTGTAGGACTCTTGGAACATAGGACCCTGGGATCACAGAACACACAGAATATATAGCCCTAATATCACAACAACCTGAAAAAACATGAACCTGGATTTCTCAAAAATTAGGCCCCAAGAACAAGGGAAAATTGGGCCCAAGGTACATAGGATGCTGAGAACATAGGACCCTGAGAATACAGGACCCAGGGGGTTATAGGACACTGAGAACATAGGGCTCTGGAAATAAAAGGCTTTGGAAACACATGTACATGAAAACATAAGACTCTGGAGCTAGGGCTCTGAGGACTTAGGGCTCTGGGATTATAGCACCCTGGGAACACAGGGCATTGGGAACATCAGGCTTGGGAATATAGGACCCTGAGAACATAGGACTATGAACATAGGGCCCTGAGAGTTCATTATGGGTAAGAGTAAAATAAACACTGTGCTTGGGTCACTGAGAAAAACACTTTATGAATGCTTAAATATACTTTAAAATATGATATATATTATCAGTATATAAGACTATGAAGAAGTCCCATTTGAATGGTTTGTAGCAGTTTGGACATTTTCTAAAATGGCTAATATTCCAGTAAGAACACTGTATAGCAGTTCCTTTCCACTGTTACAAAAACTGATCCTAAATCAGCTCTCATTCTCTCACTATTTCTTAACTGGAGATGTTTTTTTCACTAGCTTCTGCACCTGACATTTTCTATCTCGGATATATTTTCTCTTTCAGCAGTCGACCAGTTAAACACAGTAACTCCCCTCCACTGCAGAAAGCACTGTCTCTGGCCTACGATGGAGACGTGGACATGTGACAGACCCTTCAGAGAACCAGGACCTCACCCTGGACCACGGGGAGCATCTCAGATCAGGAGATCTTCGCTAATCCCTGAGACTGGAGGGGAAAAGTGTGTTTTTGTAACCTTTAGTTTTGACATTCGACCAGGACGAGCCTTTTTAATGGAGCAGGGATCTCGGGTATGCTCTCACTGCGTGGATCTGCATCACTGGGGAAAAAAGACGAGAAAAAAAATTGAAGAACTTCAGTCTGTATTCGCACAAAAGAACAAATCATAACTGATAAGGAAACAAAACACAACAATCAACAATCGACAAAAACACTACTATGCACTATATTAGTGCTTTCTTTGATTATTATTTTTTCAAACTGGTTTTTAGTGTGTTTTTTTTTCATCGTGATGCAGCTGGAGTTTTCATCATGTGAAGTATATGAATGTGTACACGCAGGCCTGATCTTCATCTTCTACTAAAACCAAAAGAGATTGTTGCATCGGCCCAAGTTCTGACCTTTGACCCCTTAGCCCTGTAGCTTATGTCCTCTAGCACCAGCAGTTGATCCTCTTCGCTCATTTGAAGCATTAAAATTGGCGCCACTAAATAATTTTATTGCAGTTTGTCGACTTGCATGGATCCCATTTGCTCTGTACAGTTACATGAAGGCTTCTTCATTGGTTTTACTGTCACACTGAGGATAATTTTAACCCTATTTTAGTGGGAAGTGTTGTTTTCTTATTTCTATGATAAACAGGAAATGCAATGAGAATAGAAAGCCATGTGTTCAGAAGCTGTTGATTGTGAAGCAGGAGCTTTTATCTACTTTCTGTTTTCACACTTGGTGTTTGTTTTCAGATTGCAAGAAAAAAAACATGGATGACAAAATATGCAATATATTTCCAACATGTTCAACTGAAAATATTTCATCACCAGTATTCCAACTAATGAGAACGAAGTTTTTTGGCACACAACGTGACGTCTCACTTTAACAGTCAAATCACACAAGCAGCTCCAATTTTCTTGATTTTCTGCCTCTCAAGTTACAGCAAAGACAAACAACCTCCTCATCACCAATCTTTATTTCATCAGCATTACTGATCATATTAAATCTAACTGAGAGAGCAGTAGATGCTAGCTACAACTGAAGAGCATCATTATGGTTGCAGAGTGGTTTATTTTTTTTATATGAGCATTTTTTTGGAGAAACACAATGCCAAGTGTGAAAGCAGGCACAGTGCTGACAGAATGAGCAGATTTTCCTCTTTGGTTTTTTTGGATAGCGAAGTACAAAATGGTGTCTGGTTGGGTGGCAAATAATTGGACCAATTTCCCATGATATATGTGTGTGTTTATAAAAACCGTAACATCACACCAATCTGACGACGATGTCCAAGCACACACTAGGGTAGGGGTTCTGCAGAGAATCTTTAAGCGTCCCCCAGAGGAACAAACCATCGAACCATTAACGGTGCTGGATTCAGACATTTTGAAGTGAATAGTTGAGCTTTAGGGGACTCAAACTCACCACCTTCTGGTAACTAGCCAAAAAGCGCTAGCCACTGTGTATATACGGTACGGCCTTGCTTGCTGTGGGTACAGGAAAGAGAACTTAGACTGACAGAAACCATGGGCGATTCCCTGAAACTATATTCTGGGCCAAAAAAAATGGGCCAAGGTCCTTTATACACACAGAAGTGTTGCAGATGGTTGGAAGTGAAAGCTCACTGATGTCCGTGTGTAAAATTCTGCCTGTAGTTTTACCCCAAAGACGAAAGGAAAAGCTGCTTTGTATTAACTTGTTGCATGTTTTTTTTTTTTTTTTTTTTTTACATTAATTTTATTCATTTTAATTTTTAATTGATCTTTTAATTATTAATTCTGTTTTGTTCTTTTTTATTTTATTGGTTTATTTAGTTTTATTTATATTGCTTATTAATTGATACTTTCAGAAAACTACATTTTATGCACATTTATTGCATTTTTTTAATTAAATTGTGAACACATTTCAGAAAAGTCAGATAAAGAGATTTATAAGCAGCTGTTGTTTATTGATTATTATAAATTATAAAGACAACAAACACAATGATATCATCAACAGGTACAGGAACACACACTCGCTACAGCTCCAATTATCCCTGATGCTCCCTGATTCCCTCTTATCACATTTTCTCTTTTATTCACACCACATTTTTCACTTCAGACAGGTGAAGCTTTCTTCTCCGGCTGTTTCATTCATCTGTTTCTGAAACACTAATTTAAAAAAAAATGCTCATAAACAAGTGGATGATATGTCACTATTTAAACATCAGCTTTATTTAAAATTTAAAAAGAACGGAAACTATATCGAGTTCAGCTTTGTTCTGCTTTATTATGAACAGCTCTGCCTCAGAGAGAAGAATGTATTATAATTACAGCTGTGTCCACATTTCTCCAACCTCCACACACTGCCTCATATTTATCTTTTATCTTTTATTGATGTAAATATTGATTTCATGTTTTGCATTAACCTTGAGATCTTAAGTTACAGTCCAGTCGACTATTAAGGTTTCATATCAGCAGTTATCAGCGCACACGTCCCTCCCGAGTCGCCTCGTAATCACAATAAAGTGAATTTTTATTGTGAATTGAAATGAATTGAATTTCTTCACAGATATTTTTGCATACAGCAGAGGTGCCAACGTTTACGGTCTAGCCGTAGCATTTCTGATTTATGACCTGTTGCTATGCCGATACGGGAGACACCTGAAAATGAAGATTTTACTTTTGCTACATGGCTTTATGTCTTTTGATGTATCCGTTAAAAGGCGCTTACAAATGGAATCCTCATATTTATTTATTTATTTATTTATTTATTTAATTATTACCATTTTCTGCTTTTTTTTTTTTTTTTTTTAGCAAAAGCAATGGTCAGATCAAAAGTAGATAAAATTCTCCCAAGTAGAAAAGTTAACGAACTGAAGGAGGAGGGGACGTGAAACACACTTTTGTTTCTGGTAGCGGTTGCTCTTGCTTCATGCCGACTTTATCTAGATGAACTTTGACCTATAAGTTCTTAAGAGTCGTTCTTCTGAGCCAATAGAAAACAATTAGGCGAAACCCCTTGGTTGGGAAAAAAAGAGAAGCCACTAAGCTTCTGTTACAGTTTTTTTTTTTTTTTTTTTTTTTACTTTTGCTTGGCACAAATCGAGAAAGGGAAAAAAAAAAAACAAGCTGGCTAATGGTACTGCTACATCCTCTCCAAAACCACCCTCGCCTGATCCAAACAATGAAAAAGTTGCTACCACGTGATCGAAAAGTCTGATATTTTCCTTTCATGTTAGTAATAAAAGTCTGCTAGGATTTTCTTCTCAGCAATGTTGGCACCTCTGATGTAGAGAACTAAACGTACGACACACGTCTATCCACGTAGAAAGAAAGATCAGGCAGGTGAGGACGCGATTTCTGTAGCTAGGTACTACCAGTGAAACCATGGCAACAAGCGGTCAGCTCAAATCAGAACGCAAGACAGAACAGTTAACACTGAACCTCTCGAAATAGTTTGAACATTAAGAAATGTACCTAATATTTCTTAAAAATAAATTACAGCAAAACGTTGTAACGACTCTTACCACCCTGAAGCTGATTATTTTCCTGAAACATCCTGAAGTGTTTTATTCCTCTTATACCACAGCAATTTGCTAACGACAATTTATTAAAGAATGACACATCATACTTTTTATCCATTTATAGTTACATTTAATGTTACTTAGTCCCTGTTCTCACTTTTCTCTCGCTCTTGAAGTTAATAATACAAAAAATAAACGAACGGCAAAGAAGCGTAAACTCCTCTGTTCTGAAGATGTCGGAAAACTTAAAGTTACAGCTTCACCTCTGACACTGGAGACTCCTTCAATAAATATTAAATAAATAAAATGTTAGTTTATGTGGAGCGTCCGCTGTACGAGTCCCTGTGAGTGGGCTGTTACTATAGAAACGATAACGTATTAGATCGAGTGCATTAATATAAACCTGTGATTTGCAGCTGCACTACTGTCAGAGCCGCTGTTAGAGAAAACTAATCAACACCTTCTGACCAGTTGTTGATGAACTGGAGGTCATACGCTAGTGGGAAATCCTTGTCTCTAACATGTGATGACATGCTAGCTTATATGAAATGCTAATTTTTATTAACTGTTGTCAACTTAGCACATATTACATTTATCATTACAGCATCCTTCATTATTCATTTTCTAAACATGCAACATATTAGATCATTAACTCTTTTTTGGCAAATATTTACGATGCCTATTGCTGCTTATCCTTATTATGTTTATATTATGATTATGTGATCAGTCATGTGATTTATGGATATATAGTTATATTAAGTTATTAGTTATATTATTTATATTTATAGTAATAATTAATAATTAATTTAACTATTAATTAGTCGTATTATTATATATATAGAGTTGGATTCCAGGCTTAATACAACTCTTATTGGGCCTATAAAACCTACATGTTATTTTTTTTTTTTACTTTTCTGGAAATTATATGCAATTTAATTTAAAATATATTTGATTTTATGCATTAATTCATAAATACTGAATTTCATGCACTTTTTCATTAATTTTTTTTTCTTCACCACAGAGTGTCGGTCTCTCTCTCTCCTAGTTTAAAAAGATGATGTCATGAACATGTACATGAACACGCACCACATACATTAATAGTTTAGGCATACGTCTAACGTGAACCTGTGCCTCGTGAACACCACCGCTGGCGGATCTCAGCTCGGCCATGTGTGTGTCGTCACTGCTCACATCACCGTGCTGATGTAACTGGCGCTAAATTCACATTTTTCCAAAGTGAGAGCTCTGAAAAGTATCATTTTTAACTGTTTTTGAGAACGCCATACATCATAACATGAATGAAATACTAATCAACAGTAAAAGTATTATAGTCATTAGTAGCACTTGCAAAAATACTAGAATTAAAGTCGGCATCTGAAACGCCAGCGTGGCCTCATGCATGTATATTCATTACACTCCACCTGACTCAAGTCGTGTATAAAGGCACGGTTAATGTCAGCGGTGGAGCTAGCGTTTATACCTCCTACAACTTAATTTGTATGAAATCAAACAAAATCCAACCTTCTCATGTGTTCGAATTTCGTGTGGCTATAAATCTTTTTTTTTTTTTTTATACAACTACTCCACAGGAGAAAACAAGCTGTCTTAAAAGGTTTGAATGTCCTACATACTTAGATAGCTAACTAGCTAAACCTCTGTTAAGTTTGTTTCCAAACTGGTGGAGGGGCGTGGCCTATGTATTGGCTGGTGAGAGTATAAGCCACACCCCCCTGACTTCCTGTTTTAAATATGTCAACATTAGTGAACTAGTCCATCACTGAAAGTACCTCAAAAACTGTACAGCCTTTAATCAATGTAACGAGTTTTACTTGTGGATTTGAGCCCAGCTGATTTAATTCTGGCGATATACATATATATACATATATATATATATTTTGGCACCCTGTTGTAAGTATGCATGCTTGATTACGTTTTGGTCTGATGTCATGAATTATTCCAAAAGTGGCCTTGCACTTCTCATTGCTTTGGTCTTTTATTTTCATCAGCGTTTTTATCGGAAGTGTCTCACAGTGCGTCTTTCTGCAGAGTCCGCACTGTCCTATCGACTGTCCTGATGACTGATGTTGTTTACATGGCCTTTCACATGTAGTGTTAAATATGCTCTACGCAGAACAAACAGGCTGCCTGATATCTTTCAGTTTACATTGTACTTTCTGTTCCAACTGTGTGTACTTGAAGAGTTGAATGAAAATGATAATAAATTGTGATACTCTGTGGGAAAGGGTGGGCGTGGTCATTACTCAGAATAATCTGTGTATAACTGGACTGTAGAAATTGAACATGCCTAACCCTTTTAATTATTGTTTATTAATAATATCATTTTCTTTCCTGGAGATGTTGTCACTGGGCTGTGAACTCTATTAGACAATTATAAAATAGCTACCTTCTTGTGAAGGCTGGTTTGGATTATACAAATTGTTTTGTTTTTGTTTTACATTTGTTAATACTGCGCTAATTTTGAACTTTTCCAAAATGAGCCAGAGCTCCTGAGAGCATCAACTTTTATTTTTATATTGTTTTTAACACCAAACTGCAAAAATTATATCTTAGCTTGTGAAGTGAAGATATCTCGAATAAAGAAAATATTATCATAATTCTCATTATGAAATTAGTATAGAACAAATGTTAAAAGCATTAAGTCTTTTTCTAAATATTTTTATTCATTTCAAGATTAAAACTGTATTATTCTGTTGGCAGATAATTTTGCTTGTTTCTAGAAATAAATGCTTGAAATAGGCAAAATTATCAGACAACAGAAACTGTGTAAAAAGCTTGAAATGAGTAATCTAGAAAAATCTAGAAATAGGCTTAATAATCTGTTTTATCGCGATCTTATAATAGGAAATACTAGATGACTATATTCAAGTCATTTCCAATTGCTAAGATGTAATTAAATTAGATGTGACTAGAATTAAACTCAGCACCTGATATGCCAACATGGCCTCATGCATGTAAATTCGTAACAATTCGCCTGATTCAAGTAGTATGTAAAGTTAGTAAGGTTAGGCTTGGGGGCAGGGTTAACATTTATAGCTTTTTCTACGACAAAGAGCAAAGAGCATCAAACCACCTCATCCACGCATGTTCGAATTTTGTGGAATTTGAGGCTATACCTGTATTTTTCATATACTCTACTGTATTGCTGATGACGTATCGAAATGTTTGTTTCTTCTCCATGGACACTGAGATACACACCCCTACAGTGAAGTAAACTGTAAAATACATGAAAGCCTGGAATGTGTCTCCCAAAAGAACAAGATTAGCTCAAACTGCAGTCCACTGATTATACAATTAGAACAATGCAGGGTTTTTTTTTTACCCATTTATTTATACATTATGAATTCCTTTTGCTGTTTATTTTTGCTCTTGTTTGGCTTCTCAACTGCCAAAGTCTTCTTGTGAGTAAGAACTTCTAACCAATCCTTACACAGCAGGTGGGAATGATATCAGGCATTTCACGGAATACCAATGAAAAAAAAGTAATGCAGTAGCATAGTTCCTCTTCTTCTCAGAGTTTATTGATGGACGTTGGGTCAGCCTAAGCCTGTGTTATATAGTACGTATGCAATCAATGTAATTAGAACTACAGATTCAAAAAGAGAATTAGGATCCATGTATGTGATATTTATTAACAGGATTTTCTGAAGATGCAGGCAGGCAATGGTTGGTACACAAAGGTAAACATAAGCAGAAATAGTAATCCAAACTTTAAGCAAGACAAGAGTCAGAATAATCAACCAGGAAGTCAGGCAATAGCAATGCTCAAAATGTACACAGACTGGACAGTTGTGCAAGACTTCGCAATGATACAGATGATTTCATGTGTGCTGTGAACAGGAAGTGTATCCGGATGTGACCGAGTTTAAATTCAGGAGACA
This sequence comes from Pangasius sanitwongsei, assembly GCA_037576675.1. Taxonomy (NCBI): domain Eukaryota; kingdom Metazoa; phylum Chordata; class Actinopteri; order Siluriformes; family Pangasiidae; genus Pangasius; species Pangasius sanitwongsei. The sequence goes on along the minus strand of CM075007.1, from coordinate 29,005,658 downwards.
GTGAATACTGTGATATTAACTTTGACTAAGTCTTATTATTAAGCATGCAGATTTTCTTTGTAAATGGAAACACATGACAGCTACTTTAGTTTTTTTTTTGTTAGTATTGCATTCATTGGTAGCAATACCTTGTTTTGAAGTCATCTGTTGTGATGAAAACTGCATGTCAACCATGATAAGAAAAATCATGTGTGCCTTAAAACTTAAAATGGTGGAAAAAAAACTACCTTTTTGCAGCTGAGTAAAGTTTCCTTGTTGAGTTATTTAAGTTTACCTTTTGTATTTAAGGCACATTAGTCTGTTGAATATTGTATGTCCTGTTTAAACATAAATAGCAACATCCCAAGTGTTTATCTGTGAAGTTGCATACCTTTTGTGTCTAGATGATGCATTCTGATTAAAGATTATGTTTTGAGGTAAATTTTAATCAGGGAAAAACATTGCACAGCTCTAAAGCATGATCAGTCAGTGAGCAGTCAGGCAAGATCTGTTTTACAGATATTTTCTTGTAGAATCCTCTTGAGTGCTAGCTGTAATGTTTATGCACTCACTGTACATCACTTCTCTTTTTGATAGCATGCATCCTGTTTGACGCCATGTGCCATGTGTTAGAGCAGCTTGGATCTCTGATGTCCAATAAATCCCATAGAGGAATCTACAGATTGTCTGGCACATTGTCTACACCATCATCTGGCCAAGCTGGCAATGATTACAGTCTGCTGATTTGATTGTAGAAAATGTTCTAATATGTATTGATCTAAATCCAATCTCTCTTCCTAACTGCATCAACACTGATGAGTCAGAAGTCTGAGGATCAAAAATGATCGGAATGTCTGCCAAAAGAAGAAAACACGGATATAAATCAGCACCAGGAAGGTTCTTTAGCCCAGAAATTACTGTGTACATCATGGAAACAGTGCAAAGGGCCAGGAAATAATGTATACATTCTAAATTTCATATCAACTCATTTACAGGCATAGATTTTCATCAGTCTGAATTAAATAATTAAGATTGAGCTGGTTAAACCAAATGTACACTGCTCAAAAAAATAAGGGAACACAATCATTACAGTAGCACCAAGTCAGTTAAACTTCAGAGATATGAATCTGTCCAGTTAGGAAGCATGAGTGAATCAGTTTCACCTGCTTTGGTGCAAATGAAAGTGACAACAGGTGCACTGGAGAGGCAACAGCAAGACGACCCCCAAAAAAGGGAATGGTTTTGCAGGTGATGGACACAGACAATTGCTCTTTCCTTATCCTTCCTGACTGACATGTCTCTAGTTTTGTGTTTTTTTAGGGTCCTTGTCACTACTTGCACAGGTAGTCTAGCTCCTCCAGGATGGCACATCTATACGTGCCATTGCAAGGAGGTTTGGTGTGTCTCCCAGCACAGTTTTAATAGCATGGAGGAGATACTGGGAGACGAGCCATTACACGAGGAGAGCTGGACAGGGCTGTAGAAGGGCAACAACCCAGCAGCAGGACCAATATCTGCTCCTTTGTGTGAGGAGGAACAGGAGGAGTACTGCCAGAGCCCTACAAAATGACCTCCTGCAGGCTACTGGTGTGCATGTTTCTGACCAAACTGTCAGACACAGACTCCATGAGGGTGGCATGAGGGTCCGATGTCCTCTAGTGGGACCTGTGCTCACTGCCCAGCACCATGCAGCTCAACTGGCATTTGCCGGAGAACACCAGACTTGGCAGGTCCTCCATTGGCACCCCGTTCTCTTCACGGATGAGAGCACTGAGCATATGTGACAGACGTGAAAGAGTCTGGAGATGCCATAGGGAACGTTATGCTGCCTGCACCATCATCCAGCATGACCGGTTTGGTGGTGGGTCAGTGATGGTCTGGGGAGGAATATCCTTGGAGAGACCTCTATGTGCTAGCCAACAGTACCCTTACTGCTGTTAGGTACCGGGATGAAATCGTCAGAGCCAATGTCAGACCTTACGCTGGTGCAGTGGGTCCTGGGTTCCTCCTGGTGCATGACAATGCCTGGCCTCAGGTGGACAGAGAGTGTGCAGGCAGTTTCTGGATGATGAAGGCATTGATGCCATTGACTGGCCCTCACATTCCCCAGACCTGAATCCAATTGAGAACCTCTGGGACGTTATGTATCAGAGCAGCCGAAGCCGCCAATTAGCACCACAGACTGTCCAAGAGCTCACTGATGCCCTGATCCAGGTCTGGGAGGAGATCCCTCAGGACACCATCCACCATCTCATCAGGAGCATGCCCAGACGTTGTGACATCATTTTGTTCTCAACAAATTACACAATGTATATAAGTAAAGATTTTCAACTTGAATATTTCATTCATCGAGATCCAATCTGTGATTTAAGCGTTCCCTTAATTTTTTGAGCAGTATATGATCGGGCCATTTATTATATTATAATAGAAAGAAAACTATCATTCTAACATTATCTAACATTAGTTTAACCTGTTAGCAGAGTGCTCAATCATCTCTTAAAGTTTTAAATGAGATCCATCTCAGGAAACACTCCTCAAAATGTCTCTATTCAGCAGTTGAATTATGTTGAAGTCGTTGTCAGTGAGCTGTTACTATAGAAACAATAACGTATTAGAATGAGTGATTGCTGTCAGAGATGCTGTTATAGAAAATAAATCAACACCCTGTGAACAATCAGAATCCAGAAATCGACAGCCATGTGGTGTGATGGAAACCAAGAAAGTCTGTGAATTTAAAAGAAACCAAAATCTTTCAACACGACAAGCCATTTCACTGAGACTATCTACATGACAAGGCTCTATTTCTGCCCTTTTTAAAACTTTTTTTTTTAAGTCAGCTGCACAAACAAGCCTCAGGGAAAAGAAAAGTAATGGAACTCAGCTGCATGCTGAAAGAAGCGGGACTCATCTGCCTTGAAAATTTGCACATAAAATAATGCTAAGTAATAATCAGTGAGTCCCTTAGGGGGAATAGAAACACATTTAAAGCAGTTTAGTTATAAATTGGGACATTAACACAATCTGGTCGATTCCAGGACAGAACTGATAGATAATCTCTCCATGCCTAGAATAATTTAAAAACCAGAAAAAAAAAAACTCAAGGACTTTATATATGCATTTACTGTTTATAGTAGCATTCCTACACTGATTGCTAGATTATTAAGTATATGATAAAAAAGATATGATAATAGAAGATAATAGAAGAAGATTTGATGATATTTATCTTCTAATATGGTAAAGAAGTCAAAGGAACAAGGTTCTTTGGATAATTGTAAGTTCTTAGTATGATAAAGGGGCTCTTTTTGAAACTCTATCTGAAAAGGAAACCTTTTGCTGTTAGGTTCTATACAGAACCTTTAGGGTTTCCATGCAGGTTCCTTAAACTGAAGAACCCTCAATGGTACTAGATGAAACCTAGATTTTTATTTCTGGACTCGAGGCCATTTGAGCCGACGGTTCTGTGCATTTCAGTGAAAATGGTGGTCTGGGGCTCGCTTCCACTGAAATGTGGCGCGGTCCACTCTCAGTGCTGTGTGCCGAGTGACATGATTGGTTCAGCTTGTCATGTTACTTCCTGTTTTAAGTTTTGTGATGGCAGGGAAAGGATTGTTATGGTCAGTGGAGGAGGTGGAATGCCTTACTTGCTCCTCATTTGCAGGTTTTCCTGCATGATAACATGCCATGCATCCAAAAAGCGTAGTTCTTCTCCACTTAACCGATGTAAAAAAGGTCAAATAAATAAATAAAACACTGCTAATGGATGAACCTAGTGTCTACAATTTTGCAAACACAAAAGGTGACGTATGGGATTGCGCAATCGATCCATGGTTCAGAAAGAATTCTTTTATGTTAGTAAGTAAATTTTTAAACAAGTCCATAACCAGTCCTGGATGCTCTAAGAGTGAAACTAATATACTGACAACCCTGTCTACAGAGTTATAAATGTACAAAATGAATGTACCAAACTTCTCACTGGTGTGCTACCATCAAGGGAACATCATCTTTTTTACCTTTAGCAAGTATGTTTCACCTGGAAATATGAATATAGTAGAACTTTAAAAGATATAATTGGACTCTAAGGACTACTGATGAATGCTTCAAGCTTTACTGCAGTCTAAAAGCTAATTAAATGTACATCATTCTCACTTTCTCAGTAGTTAAAGTTCTGAGCAAATAATTAAAAAGTTTAAATTCCAGGACCACTTAAGACCTAATGTTGGTCCCTTTAGAAAGACCTTCAGCTCTCTGGGTGCACTGTAACTTTTGCACTCCCTTTGCCATTTTCTCACATTTCATTCTTTCTTAAATTGCTGCTAAACACAATAAATAAAACACTGTCTTGACTACCTGCATTATTGCTACTATATTTATTATATTTTTTTTTGTCACTACTATACTTTCTATCTGGCTGCTACCCCAATAACTGTTATGTCTATATAAGGTATACAGTACACTTATCTTCTGAATACTATGTCATAGTGTGTTATGTTTACATGTTTCACAGCATTTTTTATCATTATATTGTTATATCTTTTTGCACTACCTGGTCCCACCATCTCTCAGGGTACAAGGAAGACCTGCATCGAGACTCTTCTCGGTTCTGGCACCGAGGTGGTGGAA
>CM075007.1:28967227-28980469 GCA_037576675.1 Pangasius sanitwongsei | reverse complement strand
ACCCAGTTAACTGCCCAGTTGGTACAGTGCTGGAGTTCCTGCAGGCCCGCCTCTCCGCGGGGTTGACCCACTCCACCGCCATTGCGGCCTACCACGCCCCTCTCGGTGGTCAGTCAGGCACCCCCTGGTTACACGTTTCCTCCGCGGTGCGCTGAGGCTCAGGCCTCCGGTGCGATCTCGTGTCCCTCCGTGGGACCTGACCGTGGTGTTACAGGCTCTGTGTGACCCCCCCTTTGAGCCTATAGAGGTGATTTCTGACCGGCTTTTGACCCTTAAGACCGCCTTTCTGTTGGCTATTTCCTCTCTTAAGAGAGTTGGGGATCTCCAGGCCCTCTCAGTGGCCCCCTCCTACTTGGACTTTGCGCCTGGTCTGGCCAAAGCGTTTCTATACCCCCGAGCGGGTTATGTACCGAAAGTTCCCTCCTCGTCACCGCGGCCGGTCGTACTGCAGGCCTTTTGCCCTCCTCCCTTTCGGGAGCCCGACCATCGGAGGCTTAATTGTATGTGCCCAGTGCGAGCACTGGACACATACGTCCACAGAGCTGCCCTGTGGAGAAGGGCCGACCAACTGTTTGTGTGCTTTGGTCCCCATAGAAGGGGTTTTCCTGCTACTAAGCAGACCCTCAGTCGGTGCATAATGGATGCCATCTGCTTGGCCTATGAGTCCTCTGATCTCCCCTCGCTCATTCCACTCGGAGTGTGGCGGCCTCTATGGCCCATGCAGGACATCTGCGACGCTGCGGGTTGGTCCACGCCTCTTATGTTTGCCAGGTTCTATGGCCTGGATATGCAAGCTGCTCCCGGCTCCTCTGTACTATTGCCCTAGTTGTGCATATCCACTGGGCAGGGCATACTCGTTCCCATAGCGTTTCGACGCAGCTCGAGTTCCTGAAGGGGAACGTCTCTAGGTTACGGATGTAACCATGGTTCCCCGAGGGAACGAGACGCTGCGTCTCAGTGCCACACTTCCGGCATCCCTGCAGCGCTTGCTTCATTTTTCAGAAGCTGGCGCGGCGCCCGCTGTTTGCCCCTTTTATAGCTTTTGGGTCGTTACGTCACCCCGCCCGTGACGTCCCGCCCATCCTTCGGACTGATTATATACACCTGATTCAGGGCGCGGTCACGCGAATGGCGTTCCCATAGCGTTTCGATGCAGCGTCTCGTTCCCTCGGGGAACCATGGTTACATCCGTAACCTAGAGACATTTTTTGTGTATGTCCTGTTGATCTTTGTGTATTTCTTTCGGAAACTAGTCGATTTGAGTATGCTAATTTTATTGCTTCATGAAGTGCTTCAATTAAAAACTGCACTTTTAAGCTTAGTAGTTAAAATAAAATAACAGCATTGGGCAATGCTCAAGTGTTTATTGGTATTGAAAAAGAAAAGTGACATCCTGCCATCTCTATTTAAATATATATATATATATATATCAGTTGTACACTAAAATATAAGATTCACGCTGAACGGTGCAGTATGTGTTAACGATGTGTTTAATCAGGAAACAGTGACCTAGTGAGATTTATAGTGTTATGATCATTATAAAATTAAATTAATTTACAATTCTCTCTCTCTCTCTCTCTCTCTCAGTGTTGGAGCAGGAAAATTACCTGAAGCTCTTGACCTGTATTTGCATGATTTTATGCATTGCGCTGCTGCCATTTGATTGGCTGATTAGATAACTGCATAAATGTGCAGGTGTACAGGTGTTCCTAATAAAGTGGATGGTGAGTATGTATCAGAATAAATCTTTTATTTTGTGTGTGTACACACACACACACACACACACACACATATATATATATATATATATACATATATGATTTTCAGATTTAGTATCAAAGACAGGCCTCGATCACATCACATCCAGGTGGAATAAGATTATAGCAGCTGAGTTCGAGAGCGACTGGAAACCGAGAGACACTGACAGGAAGCTGGACTTCATCCACATGATTCAGGCTTGTACATAAACTCACTGGCCACCTATGAGGAACCAAATTCCAGCCCACTGCTATCCAAGCACTGTTTTTATTTGAATGGCTTCATATTTTACTAGACATCACACTTTCTCCCAATTAATTTTCTAGAACAGCAGCTCTGACAGTAGTACAACTCCAAATCACAGGTTTATATTAATGCACTCGTTCTAATACGTTATCGTTTCTATAGTAACAGCTCATTCACACGGAATTGTACAGCGGACGCGCCACATAAACTGATAAAAAAAAATGTGTGTAATTTTTGATATAGTAAAGTTTTCTGTAAGGAAAATAATCAACTTCAGGGTGGTAACAGTGACTCATTTATTGTACCATTGATAAACAATTTATAATTTAAATTCCAGTCCATGGTAAAAGGTGTGGATTTCCTAAAGCATACTGAGTGTTTTTTTTTCCCCCCTAATTTTAAAATGTACATTAAGATGGTTAGTAGGACATCCATTTTAACATTCGTGTTGCTCCACAGATGCTGTACTACATGAAGGATCCGGAGGCGACAGTTTCTTTCTTCTGAAGCTTATTGCAAAAAGACTCCTCATCAGGTAAAAACCTCCTGGTCTCAGGTAAACACACCACATACACAGATTTATTTATTGTATTAACCCTTTTGTGGTCTTAACATTATGTCTACTCCCTTTGTCCTAAGGATAAAAAATGACCCGCCTTCACTAACTCCTTAAGATAAAGAGCCTTCATTGAATTTTAAACCCCAAATCTATTTTTCATGAAGAAACAATCTGTCATTCATCAGAAACTTTGTGAATATCTGGGTTTTCCCTCTTCACAGTGCAGAAAGACTGCATTTAAGCAGTGGACACAACTCTTTTTCTCGGTTGGTAAACATAGTGGCGGGTCATTTTTGACCCCTAAGATGACACGAGGGTTAATTCATTCATCGGGCTCGAAGTGAATAAAAAATGAAACACAAGGCAGGTATTCCAGAGCTAGCAGTGTCGATTCTGACACAATCACACCATTAATCTTGGCATAACTTCCTATAAATTGTCCCAGACCATCACACACTCTAGTAATCACAAATAATCGACTGAATAAGCTAAAATTATACGTTAGTCCTGTCTTCTAGCTCCAGGTCTTATTGCAGCACACTGTGATTGTGTTGTTGGGAAAATGTCCAATCTGGCAACACAGACTATATAGCACTGGTTCACGCCTGGAACCCTGGAGATTTAACCACGACATGCTCTGCACAAATGTGCCTCTTTATTATCTAATCAGCTAAATGGTAATTGTTAATTATAATCAGATCAATGGGGTGTGTTCGAGCAGAGAAATCAGAAGGACTGAAGCTAAGAAAATGTCTGCATTCCAGTACTGTTTTCAGAAAAGCCCTTATCTGTATTATTGATTCTGACTTCCTGTTTCTAAAGGAAAAACATCAACATACGGAATCTAATCTCAATCTACAGAATCGACTCTCAAGACACTCCATAGGCATTTTAAAGTACAAGGGGGTGTGTAGGGGTAGTAGAATTTTCAAAACTTGGTAATACAGCTTGAAGATTTACAAATATTAATCAGTAACTCACTGCGCCCCCTGCAGGAGAGAGCAGGTGGAGCAGGTTACTTAAAACCTACAAAGCTCAGCTGTTCAAGAGCGAAAAAAATCAGTGCATCACGGTCAGAGATGTCGCAAACCTCCTGGATGCTAAAGGAATCCCCGACCAGAGCCAAACTCTGGTCCCATCTCAGATGGACATCACTGAGGGTTTCACAGCTAGCTTTAGACCAATCGACATACAGACATATTCATTTAATTCTATAACACACAGACATGATGTTATTCAGAACAGTACACTCAGTAATGTTCAGTTAGCTGCATTTAATGGAGACAAACAGCTCATGTAAACTCATATTTCCATTTATAGCTAAAGTTATTATTATTATTATTATTATTATTAGTAGTAGTAGTAGTTGGGTTACTAGTTGTGCTGTTTTTAACCCAACATCTTTTTTTATAAGTATGACTGAAGTGCACTGCAGGTAATCTGTGGAGTCTTGTTGCTCGTTATTTGTGCTCTTGCGCCCCCACCTGGCTTGCTGTGATAGTACAGGCTCAGTGGGTGGTGGTGAAGAATTTGTTAATGTTTGTGGGGAATAAAATAAAACTGTGTGTCTTTTTGCTGAAGTCTGTTAGAGATAAGCCTTCATGTTTTACTCATGTCTTCTCTTCAGGATCCACATGTTTTTGTTTTTTGTGCTGCGCATTTTTTTTTTTAAAGGATTTAACTCCTAAATTCTTTTGGCCTCAGCAATCTTCTTTGGACAGCAAATATTTCCTTTAATCCTTTAATCTTTAGTACACATTTTTACTTGAATTCTTCCACATAATAAAATGTGGCTAGAACTATAATTAAAAGCAGCAGCAACAAAAAAAACCTTTCAGAATGATGGCAGGGCTGCTTCCCTTTTAAACAAATAAAATCATAAATCTATTACAGACGAGTCAAAAACATCAGGCATGCTGGTCATGAGTGAAATAAATTAATTAAAGATGCATGTAAATTAATGTATTGTAGTATAATTTAGGCATTTTAGTACAATTTTTATGCCTTATGATATTTTTTATATAAATTTGAGATTTTCCTCAAATGAAAAATGCAGCATATATATTATTATTAAAATGGAAAAATGGCTCAATCTTCTCTCACATTAAGATGGCAGATTTTATAGATAAAAAATAGATCTGTAGATAGATAAATAAATAAATTTGATTGCAGTCCTCACAACACAATTTACACCTTCCATGGCTTATTCATCATCATATGCTTAGCTCGTCCAGCTGCTAGATGTTTCTCTGTAACCTGAAGACGAGGACATGAGACTGCTGGAGTTGAAAGTTCTGGTATAAAACCTCTTGTACAGAGTATTGAATAACAACCTGACCTCTGAGCGCTAACTCATTTTCCCCGAGCTTATCACCTGCTCTATGTTACAGCAGTAGGTGAGTAGTTTTGCTTGTATGGTCTCATCACTCCATTTGTTAGTGGTGAGAGAGAAAATCCACCACAAAGCACAAATATCTCCACAGCAAAATGCCCCAACGCCCACAAATACCCCTTTTGCCACCAACACAGCTCTGACCTGTCGAGGTATGGACTCCATAAGACCTCTGAAGGTGTGCTGTGGTCTCTGGCACCAAGATGTTAGCATCAGATCCTTGAAGTGATGTAAGTTGCGAGGTGGAGCCTCCATGGATCAGACTTGTTTGTCCAGCACGTCCCACAGATGCTCGATCAGATTGAGATCTGGGGAATTTGGAGGCCAAGTCAACACCTTGAACTCTTTGTCATGTTCCTCAAACTATTCCTGAACAATGTTTGCAGTGTATCCTGCTGAAAGAGACCATTAGGGAACACCGTTGCCATGAAGGTGTGTACTTGATCTGCAACAGTGTAGGTGTTACGTGTCAAAATAACATCCACATGAATGTCAGGACCCAAAGTCTCCCAGCAGAACATTGCCCAGAGCATCACACTTCAACATTCAGAATTACCTGTTCTCTCTGATAGCTGCCTGGGTGACTTCAGTTGCAGGGATAAAGGTGCTTCAGAAACAACCTACAAAATAGGTTTAGAAACAAGATTACACACGTATATACACCCTAACAGTCACACGCCTGTTACAGGTCTGTGAAACAAGCATGTAATTTTCTTCCACACTGATAGGGGCGCTAGAGTGCCTTAGTCATAGTATAAATAGTGGTGCCGTCATAGCTGTGGTTTGTTAGCTATCTTCATGCAGCTCTGAGTCCTTGGTGAGAAACGTCTGATTTAAGCTCAACTGAGAAAGGACTTTTTCATGATTGTTAGAATATTTATTATGAAGGGATTGCCAAGCTATATGCAAATTGCCTTCAAATGCCCTTCTACTATTCCTCTCATATCTGGTATACTACCATACTGCCATAAACTTTGGTTTTGAGTCCTGGAGTCACCTGGATTGAGAGGATTAACAGTGGTGTGTGGGTATCTACTACTTGGAACCTCTAGCTCAGGTAAGACTTTAACACTCGCTGAATCACTCTTCACCAGCTGCTAACATTTAACTGTTTCATACTGGATTCTACAGATTAGACATTATATATTTATTTACTGCTTGTTTAATTTCATGTATGTTATTTTGTTTGCATTGACATGGATTATTTCTGTTATTGATTTTGGTTTATTTTCATATTCAAAGTTCTACATAAAACATCTGATTATTCATTCATTTGAGCATTCATGATTCTTACCTGTTTAATATGCAGTATAAAAGGTGTTAGATCCTCCCTTCTTTATTGTATAGCTGATTTTGAGTTTAAAAAGACACAAGACAGTTTGATGTCTGAACAGGGACCTTTGCATTCATTGTTTTTTTTGAACAGTTTGAGATATGGCAAGCCAACATATTGGGACAGAGAATGAGTCTGAACCCATTCTTGACTTTACCAGTGAACCTTTTTCTAACCAGAAGAGAACCTATGAAGAATGTTTCGCTGTTGTGTGGGCCATTGAAAAATGGAGACCTTATTTGGAGGGCAGACTATTTGAAGTAATCTCTGACCATGCTGCGTTGATGTGGGTTTTCCAACATCCGAATCATTCGTCAAGGCTGACACGATGGAATATTCATCTGCAAGTGTTATTCAAATAACACGTTGTTCAAATAACATGTTAACAATCTCCCTATACTTTAAATAAATAAATAAATAAATAAATAAATAAATAAATCAAATAAACATATATAACACAGGTTACAGTTACCACAAAAGAATTGTTGCATATGCCATTGAAAGTGTAGAGTCTTTTCAAATGAACCTTTTTTCCTCTCACCTTTTTTTTTTATTTTTTATTTATTATTATTATTTTTTTAAAGTGTCCACAGTCCTTAACTAAGTGCTTTCAATAGCACCATAGTCCTTCACTGAGTACTTTCAATAATGTCAGGGCCGACGCTCCTTATTTTGTAAGACAGTCAGCGACATGAGTTTTTGTGTCCGACCAGCGTACCTTCTTGATCCTTTTACTCTGTATGAGCTCCTTTATGCTGCTTATTTCCATTCGAAGACGCTTCTCAGAGACCTGTTTTGTTGACTTAAGGGCATCAAACAGAGAGTGATTGCCTGTCACACAAATCAACAGAGGAGTGTTCAGCTCAGCATTTCCAGTAGTAAGTTCAGAAAAGAGAATAGCCAGAAAAATAGCATTATCTATTCCATCTGACAGGGCCAGAGTTTCCCCTGCCAGAGTACTCCTCACCACACGTCTAATTTTCTTAGATTGCCAACAAAGAGGAGAAAACTTCCCTCCTTCTCCCATGAGACCAATCAATGTCCCCCCCCCTTGTGTGCCCCATCAGGGAGATTCCCAAGGGAAGCATCACTGAAAACAACAAAGTTTAGAGTATCACTGTTTCCCAAATGCTGAAATCTGTGAGTCACTTTTTCAGATTTAAGCTTTCTAATGACCTTGTTTGTCTTGTGAATAGACTGGACTGTAGCATACTTTACATTTGATGCTAAACTGCTCACATCAAACATAATATCTGGTCTGGTTTGTTTTGCAACCCACAGTATCTGTCCTATTTTTGACCTAAGCTGCTCTTTTTCAGTCTCATTAAGAGAGGCATCCCTCTGTACTGCTCTTGCTTCTTGCAGCTGAAGAGGCTGTAGGTTTTCAATGTAACTATGCTGATGTACATGAACTACACCATTAACGGTAACAAAGTCCATTCCCACATAGCAGAAATTTTCATGTTCCTCTCGTCCAACATGTAATGCAGACTTTAGTATGGGGATCACATCTGTTGAGAAGTTTTGTGAGCCTGCCCAAAGAAAATCATCAACATGACATGCGAATACTCCAGTAACTTTACACTGTTCATCTAACCAATAAAATACTGCTGGATCTACTTTAGACATTCTACCACCTGTACTCGGCATGATTTCTTTCACTTTGTTGTACAATGATGCATCTGCAAGGCCGTAAACACACTTGTTTAGTTTCCATAGAATATTCTCCTTTCCCGCTTCAGGAGGGGGCCGAACATAGATTTCTCTGGACAACTGCATGCCCTGTAAGAAAGCAGACTTGATGTTCATGGAATGGACTTGCCACTTATTTTGACAGATTACAGCTAATAATAGCCTAAGAGAGTTAAAAGCACAGGTTGGAGAATCTTTCTGTAGCTCTTGAACATTAAGCTCTTCAAAACCTCTGGCTACAAGTCGTGCTTTGGGCACAATACCATTCAGAGTTTCTTTGAGACTACAGACCCTTCTAGTAGAGACACACTTTTGACCTGCATCATCAACTTCCTCAAAAACATTGTTTTTGTACCAATTCACTATTTCATCCTGTTTAGCTGCCTCAAATGAAATGTCTTTTGTTATGAGTACACTTGTATATGGCTGAAATGATAATAAACTCCACTTGACTGATCTCTTGGTTGTTGAATTCCCCTCCATTATCACTGTACAGCCTCGGGGGGGCACCATGGACACTAATCCAAGTGTGAATGAAGGAGTTGACAATTTCAGATGACTTCTTTGTTTTCACAATGTTTCCGGCACTGAAACGTGTGAAATGGTCGATGATGTGAAGATACCACACACCTGGTTCTAAATCGTGCAGATCCACCGCCACTGTCTCGTTATAATTCCGAAGCCATGGGCAACCCCACAGCAGGCCTTGGCTTTGTCCTTTTGTACTTCTGACATATTTCCCAGTCATATACTATTTGTTGTAGAATAGTAAAGCATTCTTTGTCCTTATTTCCTGAACTGTGAATGAGCCTCTGTAGCCTGTCTGCCGACGCGTGACCAAACTGTTTATGGAGCTTCAGAAGGACTTTGCATTTCTCATCTGGAGACATATTTTCTGTCACCGTTAGGACTTCCTCTTCAGTTTGATCTTTCTTAGTGTCTTTGTCTCTGATATTGACACAGTAATGTCCCGAACTAGTAAATTCAAGTGGAATGGATTGTTTGAACATCACTGCACTGTCCTTTTCCATGTCCAAAATGGTCCCTGCTTTCTTCAGTGACGTTTTACTCAGCAGGAGTGGAATGTCAACCTTGACAACTTCTGTTTCAATTAGGCATTTTGTCAGTCCTATTTTAGCTGGCAGTTTCACATTTCTTGTGGAGTATACCAAATTCCCATCTCCGAACCGAAATGGTCTTCAACTGGGACTTTCTGTTTGCATCAACTGATTCACTTGATCTTGAGTAAGGTCATCAATATAGTTTTCCAGCCATTTCTCCCCACACACAGTACGGGTACAAGCGGGTGTCAATAAGCGCTGATCCCAATGATTCAGTCATAAATATCTCTGCATCTGACATGGAGGCCTTTGTAAACAATGTGATGTTACATTCCTCAACATTTGCATCTTCAGTTATTCTTACTTGTTCAGTTTTCTTGTGTGGACAGTCTTTAGCCCAATGAAATGTGCACTGGCAAATAGCACATCTGGATCTCTTACCGTATTTATCCAGTGGATTAGTCCCTGGTAATGGCTGCTTTAGGTGTCCACTTTGTAACATTGTGTTCCGTTTTCCTCTTCCTTGTGATCTTTGTTCCATGAAAAACGCCACGTCCTGGTTCACTTGTATTCTGTTTGACGAGCCTGTCGTTTTTCCTCCGAAAATCCGTTTTAGAGCCGACTTCATGGATGAAAACTTCAGCTCGGTGCAGGCCGTCAGTGCTAACTGTCTATTATTTTCGTCGAGGCAAGCCATGTCCAGTAGCTTAAAAGCCAGCACAGCGTCAGGAAGCGTCATATTATACCTTTTCATGCGATTGTATCGCTGTTTGAAATCAATTATGTAGTCCGCCATGGAAATCAAACTATTCTTCGTTATGCCATCAGAGTAAGAAATTGCTTCATATGCATGATCCTTTTCCTCTTTTAGGAACACATCGTCCAGCTTAGCCATCAGCGTTGCCATACCGTTATCACTGTCTAAATCCTCCGCAGGTATTTCCATCGGCCTTTCACGGGCTCTCTCCTCAAGCCCCAAGGCAACAGCGAGGGCTTGTTTCTTTTTGTCGAGTTCGGCAACCCGCGTCCAGATATTAACTTCATTTTTCCAACACTCGTATGGCCTGGTTTCATCAAACTTCGGCGGAACTTTATAACTAGCTGCCATCCTTCAACCATCCTCTGCTACCATGTTACTCAAACACGACGTTTACACAGTCAACATTCCATTTTCGTTTTATTTACTCCCTCTCGCAGGAAATCTCACATCCACAACAAGTTCCTAACCAGCTACCCCCACTTTACCCCGCGCGCTAACACCTGAACCGGCGCATGCGCTAACCTCATATTTACCCGTAAGAACCTTCTTCCAACCAAACAGGGTCGGGGGAAAATAACATGTTAACAGCAAGGATACGAGTTCAGTGTCGGGTACAGAAAGAGACAGTGCAACGTGATGCTAGACACCCGATCACAGGCCCTAGATATTACTCAACCTCATATGATGGCCATGGTCAAAGCTACTAGTTCTTCTGTAACTCCATCCAATTTACTTGTAGACTGGTCCGACATTGCTGCAGGACAGAGAAATGATCCAGATATTCAAGAATTATGTAATAAGACTACTTATCAAACCATTCCTGATCCTTCCAGAGGGCATTATGTCCTTGAAAACAGTTTCCTGTTTCGTAGTGTCCAAGATGGTCAGAAAGGACCAATGCTCCAACTAGCCATACCTACCTGCCTGCAAGGTGTTTCTCAAATATGCCCATGACAATCCTTTAAGTGGACATCTAGGTCAACTTAAAACACTATTACGACTGATGGAAGTTGCTTACTGGCCAAGTTTGAGCTGATGTGTGGAAATACTGTAAAGAATGTCAAATTTGCCAAAAGTATAAACCATCATTGTCACAATTATCAGGCTACTTGCAGTCAACTCCCATTTTAGAACCTGGGTATATGCTTGGAGTGGGTCTGATGGGGCCCCTTTCCCAGAAGCTCCAAACAGAATAAGCGTCTTTTAGTTGTGGTGGACTACTGTTCTAAATGGTTTGAACTGTTTTCATTAAGAGTTACCACAGCACCTCAGATCACCCGTATCTTGGTTGAGGAGATATTCACAAGGTGGGGAACCCATGTCTACCTTGTATCTGACCATAGAGCTCATTTCATGTCACATCATACAAAAATTAACTACTGTTTACCATCTTCAGACCAACCTTACTGAACACAACACTACAACTATGATTGCATCATATGTGGAGAGCAGTCATCATCACTGGAATAAATGGCTAGCTGAGTACAGGTTTGCCATAAGAGAGTACTAGATTTGCACCTGCCGAGATCGCTTTATGTCGTAAGGTGAAAGGTCCTTTAGAAAGAGCCTTACAAAATCCACCCATTCCTGCCAGTCCCACATATGGCATTGTAGAGAGACAAGAAAACATGATCCAGTCTGTTATAGAGAATGTAGAATGAACCCAGGCAAAGCAGAAACATTACCACAACTTGAGAAGAAAACGGAGCATCTTTCAAGAAGGGGACATTGTTTGGGTTAGTACTCATCCTCTGTCTTAAGCTGACGATGGATTCATGGCTAAACTGTCTCTGAGTTGGAAAGGTCCTGCCAAAATTTGTAAGTGCTTAGGTCCAGTAAAATATATGCCATTTCATTTTGTGACAACCCTGACGTTGTTGATACTTGTCATGTTCAAAACTTTCCATGGACGTGTCAAGCGTTCCAAAGAAGGGGGATATATAACAGTCACAAGCCTGTTAATAATCCCAAATGTTCCCATAATGTCGGTACATAAGGAGGTGAAATTTCTTTGTAAACCATAAAAAAGTAACAAGCACATGTACGCGTGCTCACACTCACTCTCTCTCTCTCTCTCTCTCTCTCTCTCTCTCTCTCTCTGTGTGTGTACACTTTAAATATATATTCAGATGTAATCATTTTTTATGACAACAATGGTTTTTAATCATTTTGCTTTTTAATTTGAACTGGATCTAGGCTTTTAAATCAGTGCAGTGTCACACTTCACAGACAGTTTACCACCACACCACACCACCAGAGGGCAACCTCACCCTATGTCTATCATTCTCACTTCCTTCATTCATAGTGTATGTGTGTGACATCTACTGGTGAAGAGGATGTTGTGCACTCAACCAAGACACCCTTAATGGATCTTTTGGATGTATTATGTACATGCACAGACTGATTTTCCAAAGTTGTCTGTAATGTTTATGTATTTCATTTGGTAGATCAGATAATGTAATGTACCTTTCCACACTTTCTATGAAATAAAATAATGATAGTGTACAGGAAGGAGTGTGTGCTTGGGATACAGTAGAAAAGATGTGCTTCTGCTACTTTCTGATGGTGAAATTTCAAGACTAAGAAATAAAATATTTTCAACTGAGTTTGAAGCTTAAAGCCTTGGTGTCCAACTTAACATCAGTAGCTGATTGAATCTTGTGACTGATCCTTGCCTTCTTGTCTCTGTCTTATCTTGGCCTGTTGTGGATTTACTGTCTGCCTGCTTCTGCCTGTGTCTTCACTTTGAACTTTGGAATTGTGTTTTGGACTCCGCTTACCTCTGACTTGACTGTTTGTGTGTGGCATGGTTCTGTTATTCGATTACAGCTTTGACTAGTGTGTGCGCATCTGCAATAAAGCTGCTTCATGTGGATACTAACCGCCCCCTCGAGTCTCCTTTCTTGCATGAAGACTGTTGGACTGATAACTTCAAATTGATTAGTATTACACTTAGTATATGTGTGTGTGTTTATCTCTTAATAAAATTCACTAATCCCTTTGAACACTTTCTTTATTACAAGAACATACTGCTTCTTCTACTACTACTACTACTACTACATCTTCTAATAATAATAATAATAATAATAATAATAATGATGAGGTTAGGGGTATAGGTATTATTTATTTGGATATACTAATGTTACTGGACACATTATGACAGGTGTGTGGGTGTGTGCACTCCACCTCTCTAGAATAAATATAACTCAGCAGTTCAGTTTGTGATGAGAGGAACAGAAAGCACTGTAGGAGAAAAAGCATAGTGAGTATCTAAACTTAAGCGCTACTGTGAATGTACTCTTTAAATAAATGGATCGCAGTTTTTTTTTTTTTTTTTAAATTACATTACATTTTACATTTATGAGTGTGTGTGTAAGTGCTAATTTAAGTACTTTATGAAGAGGTAAGTCTTTAGACGTCGTTTGAAGACTGCCAGTGACT
>CM075007.1:28927823-28938166 GCA_037576675.1 Pangasius sanitwongsei | reverse complement strand
CTGTCAGCTGAGGCATTTGTTTATGATATTCTCAGTGACAGTTATGGTTTATTGTAGGCTTGTGTCTGTTAAATTGCTGTTTTGTTTAATGGGTGCCATGAACCATCCACTTTATGAATGACGTCTTTTTTATGGAGTTCACCATTGAAATAAGTTGTGATTTGTAAAATTGTTTTTTTGAATTGTAAAGCAAATGATCAATGTGTCACACTTACGAGCTTATTTGAACTCTAACATTGGTCAGACCTTCAGTTTTAAATTTTCCTTTAGTAATATAATCTTTAGTTTCAAAAGATTATTCTCTGGCAAATATACATTTAAACTTTTAAACTAATAATAAACTATAATTAACTTTAAGAATCAAATGCATTTGCCCAGCAGTTAATAGTGAAAGAAAAATGCTTAAAATATGAAACACAGTGTGAAAGTACTTTATTATTATTATTATTATTATTATTATTATTATTATGTTTTACAATTCACTTTTACATCAAATTATATTAAATATATGCTATACATAAGGATGTAAATCTGTAGAAATGATGTAAATCATCTCTTTCTTTCCACAGTCTGTATAACTGCAGTGTTACAGGTGAAGGCTGTGCTGCTCTGGCTTCAGCTCTGAAATCAAATCCTTCATCACACCTGAGAGAACTGAACCTGGAAGTTAATAAACCAGAAGAATCAAAATTGAAGCTGCTCTCTGATCTACTGAAGGATCCACGCTCTAAACTGGAGAAACTACTGTGAGTCACTCATTTATGATGTCTTTATACACCCACACATACACTATGTGATTTTACATGGTGAGCTGTGTGTTTGGGTTTTTATTGGTCAAATCTGTGAACACAGCTGCAGCACATGCTCTTCCCATGACATCACTTCCTGTGCATTATTGACTACAACAACCTCCTGTAACTTAATACTTTTAAACCAAATCTACCTGTACATTGTAGCAATACCAAAATATTACATGTCTCGCGGCATCTGGCTGAAGGTACTGAGGGTATTTAGTTCCTCTAACTACAGAAAAAAGAAACATTTTGTACATATTTTATGTCTGTCATTTATAATATTAAAACTATGTTGTATGTTTTGAAATCACACGATGGCGTCTCCCATTTCAACCAAAAAAGGCTTCAGAACCTCACAAAGGGAGTGAATGGTGCCATGTTGTCCACTAATATATACAGTTATTGGTGTGTGTGTGTGTGTGTGTGTGTGTGTGTGTGTGTGTGTGTGTGTGTGTGTGTTTACACCAGTGATCTGTACAACACTGTATCCTTCTCCTGGCCGTCGTCTTCTAGTCCCTTCGTTTCTTTTTGATGTTTTTATATTTTTATTTGAGTTTTAGTTGAGAGAGATAAAAATATGAAAATGGAACATTTCATTTCTTTGCTTCATCTTTTTTATGATCTTGAAATCTCAAAATGCTTCATCTAATAGCGACAGCTCATTTTCTTACTTTACTTTTTTTTTATTTTGTACTTCATTATCATGTACTTAATCTGTATATATTTTACATATTATTGCACATACTGTAACACCAAAAACATGAGATGCATTGTAAATCTATTAAAGTTGTTATATAAATTGTTATTTTTAGCAGCAATAATTTGAACTTGTTCATATTGGAAGTGAAAATGGATCTTCATTTTAATGTTTTTTTAAACATTAAACTTCATTTTAATTGTTTTTAATTTGGTAATTTGCTTCCTGTTTTCCTCTTTGACCACGCCCCCCTGATCCCTGTCCACATCTGGGCCCCAGTCTTTACATGTGACATGAAAAATCAAAAGTAATATTTACTAATTGTGATAAGTAACTGGCTAATTTAGTTTTTCAGACAGACCTGAGAACTGGATTAAGTTGCTGTGTTCCCATAATTTGATTTAAATATGATGACGGGATGCTATACTGAAAATTAAAATTGTATCAGGAATATTTAGTTGCCTTATGTTTGGTCAGTTTATGATTTTTTTGAATTAATAAAATGAAAAACCGCAGTTTGGTTTATTTCTGCTCTTACTGCAACGCTGTGGTGGTATAGTCAGTGACTCACATCTAATTAACTACACTTTAATTAAAATTGTTTATACATGAAGATATGAGGAAATCCATCAGCTCCACCTGCTTTAATCTTTAAACCACTTGTTCAGTTTATCCATCACATTATGGGCCTGTTTTATTTACACAATTCAATTCAATTCAGTTTTGTTTGCAAAGCAGTTTTAACAATTAACATTGTCGCAAAGCAGCTTTACAGAAATATATAAATTCCGATATAAGTTTTAAAATTTATAATCACACTGACATTTTTTCTTGTCTTTTTATAATCCTTTCTTTTTTTATACTTTCCTTTCATTAATAATAATAATAATAATAATAATAATAAAAATTCTATGCATTTTGATTCTTTTTTTATTTTTTTCTTTCTTTTTAATAATTTTTATTTTTAATTCTATTAGTCATGTTTTTTTATATAATATAATTAAATAATATTTTTAATATGATTTCTTTTACTGTTTTTCTTTTCTTTTTTGGTGTTTTTATCTTTTCTTTCATAATCATTTTTTTCTCCACATTTGTTTCTTTTACTTTCTTTTTAATAATAATTGCATTTTTCCTTACATTTTCTTTCTTTCCTAGAATTGTTTCTTTTTCATTTTTCTTTCTTTTGGTTTACTTTTGATTTTTTTTCTTTCCTTGCTTTTTTTAAATAATTTATTTTGGCACTGACATTCTTTTAATTTCTTTTTAACTTTAATTTCCATTGTATTTAAATAATCACTTAGTTTTCTTTACCTTTTTTCATTTGCCTTCTTTTCATTATTTTCTCATACTTTATTTAAGCATGTCGGTTTCAGTTTAGTGCTCACACACACACACACACACACACACACACACACACACACACACACACACACACACACACCAGCATTTGTGATGACATAGCTCTGTCGAGAAGCGTGTCTGGGTCTGAGAGATGTGATGACGAAGATTGTTTTAAACCACCAGCAACTGTGTGCAAATGCAACAAACATCAAATGTTGAGTACAATTGGCTAAAACAGCAGAAGACCACATCAGGTTCAACTCCTAAGAGCCAAGAACAGAAATCCAAGGCTACAGTGGGCACAGGCTTATTGAACCTGGACAGATGACGACTGGACAAAGACCTGGCTTTTCCAAAAGACAGGTTTTGTGTGTGTGTGTGTGTGTGTGTGTGTGAGTGTGTGTGAGTGTGTGTGAGTGTGTGTGAGTGCACCCCACCCTTACCCATCTGAAAGAAATGTAAGTCAAACCAGTTTATGTGAAAGTCAGCAGTTCGGAGAGGAAGATAAAAGACTGTAGGCAAAAGACACAGTGAGTATCTACAAAACATAAAATGTAAATACTATGAATGTACAGTAGTTAAAGAAATGGAGCTCAGTCGTTTTTTTTACTGAACATACTTTACTTTATAGTTACTTTATAGTGTGATGTTTCCTTACAGTGTTTCTCTCTCTCTCTCTCTCTCTCTCTCTGTGCGTGTGTGTGTGTGTGTGTGTGTGTGTGCGCGCGCATGTGCGTTTGCTGTATTTTCTGCAGAACAAGAAATATCCACCAAAATGAGTGTTTTTGGAGAACAGGACACATACACAGAGGAGATGTGAGAGAATATTTTAATTCAAAAGCAAATTTCAGGACTCAGTCAAACCGGCCAAACAGCATTTCTTGTGCTTCTTTCATCATTCATCGCATGCACTCAATCAGCTTTCTCATGTGAAACCATTTTCTTTCACCTCGCATACTTCACACCCAATTCACCTTTTCTGTAACTCGTCTCCAGATCTCAGTCATTTCAGGTGCTGTTACACCTCTAACTATTTTTATTGCATAAATTTAAAAAAAAAAACTTCCATTACTTTTCATTTACTGTTTAGTTGTCATGTCATGCCTTCACAGCTCCTTGTGAGCTTTACTTTTTATTGAGTTTTGTGGGCATCACTAAATGCAAATGAGCTGTGTGAGGAACATGCTCTGCACTCTACCCATCATCATTTTATCAACATACATGCGCAAATAAGAAAATAAAAAATCAGCGTTTGCTAAAGATTTGTAAATTTGGCAGAAGCTTTTAATTTGGTTTGGCTTTGGTTTGGCATGAACATTTACACTCAATTTTACTAAAAAAAAAAGATAAATGAGGCCCATTGTCAGAAACAAAAATGCAGATGAAAAGTAGCATGAAGGATCATCAAGTCAGGACTCTTTACAGAAAAACTTGACTCCTCTTCATTCCTGGAGATGCGCCTCCACATCAGGATCTTGTGATGAACCTGGACAACACTCAGATCTCACGCTCTGTCAATGCACACAACCTGTAATCAACTGTCCTTCTCAGCTCACATTGCTAAACTGATATTCTCATGTTGGTTTCTCCTTTACAGCATCAAGGATTCATTCATTTCTATCCAAACAGGCCACTCGGATGCTTGTTCAGTCCCTTGTCATTTTGAGACTGGACTACTGCAACTTTATACATATTTAGATATACTTTAATAGCAACACCTATACACTATTATCTAATCAGCCAAACATGTGGCAGTAGCACAATGCAAAAAATCCTGCAGATACAGGTCAAGAGCTTCGGTTACTGTTACACTTACAGTTCACAGCAAATATCAGAACGAAGAAAAAAAAAAAGCGATTTCTGTGACTTTGATCGTGTCATGTTTCTTGGTGCCAGATGAGCTGGTTTGAGTATTTTGGAAAGTGCTGATCTCCTGGGGTTTTCACACACAACATTCTGTAGAGATTACACAAAATGTTGCGAAAAAGAAAGAACATTGAGTGAGTGACAGTTCTGTGGTAGAAAACGCCTTATTGATGAGAAGGGTCAGAGGAAAATGGTCAGATTGTTTTGAGCTGTCAGAAACATCAAACCTTGAGATGGATGGGCCAAAACAGCAGAAGACCACATCAAGTTCCAGTTCTGTCAGCCAAGACAGGTCTGGAGTTGATTCCAAGCGTTGAATTTGCATTGGGTAGCTGTTTATGGGAACTCTCACTATGCAGTCCAAAGAGGTGTCAATGCAAGTGAAGGAGGCCATCATTAGCTGAAAAAACTAAACAGACCCATCAGAGAGATATCAGAAACTGTCATGACTTGCGCTTCCGGGTTGGCGGCCATTTTGGGAGGAGCACTTCCTGCGGTGGCCATTTTGAATCTCCAGCACTATATAAGGCCTCAACCTGCATAAGCTCATCGCCAGATGGTCTTCTCAGTTTACCTCGTGTGCCTGAGCAGCTATCCGGCCCTGTTTCCCGTTTTGACCCTGCCTGTCTTCGGTATTTCAGTTAAGTCTACCCTGCATTATCGTTTGCCTGCCTGTCGGTTTTTGGATTATTTGGAACTGTTGCACCTAGGCCCCTTACTTCCGGTGAAGGGAAATAATGCTTCAGTATACCAAGACATTTTGGACAATGCTATGCTTCCAACTTTGTGGAAACAGTTTGGGGAAGGCCCTTTTCTATTCCCCAGTGCACAAAGCAAGGTCCATAAAGGCATGGTTGGATGAGTTTGGTGTGGTAGAACTTGACTGGCCTGCACAGAGCACTGATCAGCGACTGGAAGCGTCAGTGGTGCTCCTCCGGTGTCTGGCTGATGCACTGCAGAACAGCCCTCTTGATGCTGGAATACTCCATGGCAGTAGCTGCTGGTTGGGGAGCTGGGCTTCTCCCAATAGCATGGGGAGGAGTCGCAGAGCCTATTCCTCCTCCGGCCATCCTCTCGCAGCTGCCGCACACTGGAAGAGCTCCAGGAAGGCCTTCGGATCATCCCTGAAGGCCATCTTCGTGAGCGTCACATGTGGCACGGTGGCAGGGGGCACAGTTGGAGGTGTGCTGGGCTGCAGCAACTTCTGTAGTGCCCACTGACTCTTGGCCTGCTCCTGTCCAAAGGCATCAAAGTGCAGCTGCTGCTCATGGCTCAGGTCAAGGAGCGCTTGATTTTGGGTTTAGTGGAGGATGGCAAGGGACTTGCCAATCTAGTGGCAGGATCTAAGTCTACCTCAAATCCCAAGTTTCAGCACCAATGTAGAACCCAAGCTTGGGAGAGTGTAGAGGAACACTTGGGAGACCGGCGGAATTTTAGCGGCGCTTCAGACTCATGTTTATTCAGTCTGCACTTTTTAGCACACTTATTCTGAATAGACTAAGTAGAGTAGGTTACTTTGCATTTGTAACACCAACATGTAGCCTAAAAAAACATATTTGAGAAATAAACAATTTGTCTTGCTGTATAAATTTATTGAGTAAAAAAGTCTGATAAAATTTTAATGAAAAATGTATCAGACTATCAGAGTGAAGATGAATAACAGAAATATTTACTGAAGCTGTGTTTTAGTCTGATTCAGGATAAGAGATCAGACTCGCCTGAACCCAGCTGTGTGTCCATGAAGAGTGACCACTCAAAGGAACTTCCACTGAACTTCAGAGAGGGAGACAGTTCTACTGAACTAAGGTAAAGATGATTTAGGGAATGTAAATCTGAGGAATTAAGGACAAACAAATGTTACTTTAAGACATAAAAGTGGATTAACAGGGCAATGCAAGATAATTGTTTTAGTAGATTCCATTGTTCTCTTTAATAAAAGTAATTTTACAGTTAATCTTCTACATTCATAATTTTTACGTTTATTAATTCTTCATTTTGACTTAAATGTCCGTGTCTTAGTTTGAGGGAGGTGAAGAGATCAGACTCGCCTGAACCCAGCTGTGTGTCCATGAAGAGTGGCCAGTCAAAGGAACTTCCATTTAAATTCAAAGAGCGAAACAGTTCTACTGAAGTAAGGTAAAAATGATATAAGAATGTAAATCTGAGGAGTTAAGGACAGAAAATGCTAATTAGTCACAAAAGTGGTTTAACAGATGAAAGAGGCTCTTTTTAATACAGATAATTTTACATGTAAACCTATACATTTATTATTGTACATTTATTAATTTGTAATATTTGGCTTGAAACTCTGTCTTAATTTGAGGGAGGGGAAGCCAGCTGTGTGTCTATGTGGAGTGACTGTTCAATTAATTTTCCATTAAAATTCAGAGATGGAGACATTGCTACTGAACTGAGGTCAGTATAGTATTTGTGCAGTGTTCCTCAGTCACAGTTCCACAGTCCCATTATTCTCTGCACCAATCCATCATTAGCTGAAGTAATTATGCAATTACAAGGTTGTTACCGTAAAGTGGATCGTATCTCATTGGGGGGATTTCTGTACAAACAGTAGAAATATGCTTTTATTTATTGAGCCCATCCAGATCACCCTGTAAGACCACATGTAATCCACAAGTCAGCATATCTCTGCTGGTGTCTCTATATAAATAATTTAAGTATTTTTTTTAAATATTAAGTTGTACAGTTATTCTGCATGTTTCACATCATTATTAAAGAAGACCTGGACAATCATACTGGCATTAAAATGAAATACAGCTTAAAAAACATTTTGACACTGAGTGCATCCATGCTTTTTAGTACATTCTGATACCATGGTCAGAAACTTTGTTTGGGAATGTAATAAGATAAAACATTTAAAAAAGAAATCACTGCTCTGAAACCATTAGCTTACTTACTCACTCAGATTATATAAATTAAAAAAGTTGTTAAATTAAAAAATTTGTCAATACAAAATGACTTCTTTTTCTGGTGGCCCTGTTTTTTCTACCACTGTCTTTCAGGGCATAGTGGAAGGGTTCACAAAGAAAATCAATCCATCCATCCATCCATCCAATATAGACCATGGTCACTTCCAGTTTAAATCCAAATGTGAAAACAGATACAAATACAGTATTTTAAGCACTAAACAGATACAGGCTTTGTGTTACACATCTACTGACTGTCATTACCCATTACATATTAACTTAATATATAGTACAGTGTATGCTTGCTCTTAATTGCTTGTATAAATCTTTATTCCTGTGTTCAATGTTTTATTTGTCCACAGAACACAAAAGGCTGAAAAAGTCACCTACAAAAATCACTTGGAAGCTATATTCAAGGTTTGCGTTCTAAACTGCCTGCACACCACTTTGCAGTTCACCTTGATTAGTTTCTCTGAACTTAAAACTTAAACTGCTTGTTAGATAGAACTTTCTGAGTCTTGAATATCTAGCTTCCCTTCCCTATGTATGTCCTGATTTTCATTTTTGTTTTTAATCCTGCTTGATGAATTTGTTCCTGCTTGTTGCCCTATATGTTTGACCTTGATCTTTGCAATTGGAGCCATCGCTGTCTCAAAAGGCCAGTTACAATAGGCTTTGCTGAATACCAGAGTACAGATCACTAAGGGAAGGTATTTCGGCTTAAAGAACTTTGTTGAATTCCCACAATCCACCTGTACCTCATCATGCTTGATATTGCAGAGGTTCTACAGTGATTATCCCAGGCAACAACACTGAAACCAGATGTTCAATCAGACTCACAGTTAACATCCTCTCTCAGTCAACCTGCCACTACAGTTAGCATTAGTGCAGTATGGCCCTGTCTGTACCATACAATGGGGAGTAAGAGCACCATGGCAGATTATGCTTTAGAGTTCCAAACATTAGCATTTGCCAGACTTGATTTAACTCTGCAGAGCCACTCTAATCCCAGAAGAATCTGAGATGCATTATGTATGTCTATATTGGGGTGAACAAGGTCATCTAATTAAAGAAATTCCCCAAATGTCATGTAGTTCCCTTCATGAACAACCATTTGGTCAGTATGTGTTCTATTACCTCACCTCTCTTTACCATAACTGGTGCTCCTTACTGGTATCTAACACCAGTGATTGATCCTGACTCAGCTCAGAGCTCATTTTCTGGCTCATTCAATCAAGATATCTCTCCTCAGATGTGTGGAGGAGGAGCCCAAGATAACAACAATCAGAAGGACCTAACTGGGATGACAGTAGGACTATTTGCATTCATGATGAATTGCATTCATTATTTCTCATTAACTTTGCCCAAGCTGAAGCATTATAGGACTACCTTGGTTATAAATGTAAAATCCTATAATTTAATGGTAACTGAATGAAATGAGCTTCTGGAAATGCATCTGTGTTGCTTTGTCACTCTCTTGTCTGGCAACTACTGTTGAAAAGCACTAAGAGACACGTGATGCCTCTTTAACTAAATTACAATTCAGGAATGTGATGAATGCAAAGTAGCATTAGGTGACATTGGGAGGCTATATGAACATTTGGTGATGCTATATGGGCTCACCAGTGCTACTCCCTACTGCAGTCACTGGCCTTAATGAGCAATAACCTTAAATGTCATTCACTGTAGAGATGGATGTATTAGAAATAGAGATTGAGGTTATATGATATTCAATTTTATTTGTTCATTTAACAATGAACATTGTCTCAAAGCAGCTTTACAGAACATAAGAAACCGAAAAACATGCAAACAAACAAAACATGCAACAGTCCTATCAGCATGACTCTTCCTCTAAAATGGGCCCATGCTCCTTTTTGAAATACAGTAAATTAATCCATTGGATGCACACAGCCCAAAGATCTGTATCCTCAATTTGAAAGTGTGAAAGACTCCTCCTGGATTCTTCACTGACAAAATATACGCAGAACTCACTAATTCACTCCCCTATAAAACTAACCCATTTCCTGTACATTCCAGGCCAACAACCTTCTCTCTTTCCATAGACACCTGATTGTTCAGTAGATAAATTGTTTCAGGCCAGCAGAAAGGCTTGGGGAAATGGCTCATGTCCACATTCAGCATGCAGTCTGGTACCAACAACAAGCTGACCAGCACTGCAGACCTGTATGGCTTTATCAACTCCGAGAAAGAGTATGCTTATTACTTGTGATATCTATATGCACATTCCTTCAAAGAGGATAACTTTGGACCATTCACAATTCAATGTAGAAAAACATCTGTCACCATGGTCATTGATGTGTCTTCAGCTTATGCAGTAAGAAAAATGCTGGATTCCAGATTAAGAGTAGGGCCGTTAGAACATGTTGTGGACTCAGGAGGGTACGGTCCTGAAAGACAATCCTGTTGACCAGTGAAATGACTTCTGAATGGATTGATTCTAGTAGATTCTGCGATTTGTGTGTGTGTGTGTGATGTGTTTGTGATCATTTGTTATCATATTAATATTTTAGGAGGTGGAGCACAAAGTCATTAATCTGTTGAAGGATGAGCTGAAGAGATTTAAGAAGCTCCTGAGTCCAGATTACCCAGCATGCTCTGTGAGGGAGGAGGATGAGAAGCGTCAGAGCAGTATCAGAGAGGGAGCACTGAAGATCACACTGCATGTCCTGAAGAACATGAACCAGACTGATCTTGCTA
>CM075007.1:28876969-28894204 GCA_037576675.1 Pangasius sanitwongsei | reverse complement strand
ACATCACTCACACACAACACTGATACAGCATTCACACATCACTCACACACAACACTGATACAGCATTCACACATCACTCACACACAACACTGATACAGCATTCACACATCACTCACACACAACACTGATACAGCATTCACACATCACAGCACACACACAGCGTTCACACAAAACTCACACAACCACGGCGTTCCCCTTTAACACAGCTGGTGTTTATATCCAACACAATGCCACAATGTATTTATTATGTATATGAATATTTTCTGTTTGTACAGTGAAAGCTATATAAAAAGAACTTTCTTCTTCTTCATAATAATAATAATAATAATAATAATAATTATTATTATAATAATTATAATTATAATAATGTTTGTTATTTTCCCCTGTTATTATTATTATTGTTACTGTATAATAATGTATAATGTATAATAAAACTAGAATAAAATGAATAATCTTACTCATTTTGTATTCATTTCAGGATTAAAATGATCTCTTTCTAGTGGCAGATAATGTTATTTATTTTAAGTGTTTATTTCTAGAAAGAAGTGAATGATCTGTCTCATGTTTATCATAATACACAACTAACATGTAACTATATTAAAGATATTCAACTGTACTGCGTTACATTCCTGCAACATGTCCAGATGACCAGCTCACAGTCAGTACAGTCCATATTTGAAGAAAGAGTTAAGCTGATTTGTCTATGAAACACTCTCTCTCTCTCTCACAGTCACACACACACACACACACACACACACACACTGAAGAGGTCACTGCGTTGGACTCGATATTCACTCATGTCCACATTAATCTCTGTTTCTTGTACGCTGTGAACGAACAGTGGAATTAAAACATGAGCAATATTTCAGAGCCAGGATGTCGTTAGCATTAGCAGCGCTGATGATTTTCTTCCTGTAATGGTCACATGGAACCATTTATTCTAATCCTAATGGCCGTGCTGTGTTACGTCTATAGCACACACTGATCTAAACTGTCACGGGGAATGTGATTAAGCTCCATGAAATCTTAATGCTAATGAAATGTTGCTAGCTAAATGGCTAAGCGTGTTTTCTTTTATTATAGATGGTGTGTTTGTTGTCGCCTCTCTCTCTCTCTCTCTCTCTCTCTCTCTCTCTCTCTGTGGTATCGGTGTGTTGTGTCAGCTCCTCGAGTCAGGTGATTCATGAGCCAATATGCACACTCAACATGGCACATCAGTAGGAAAATCGCTCTCCTCCAGAAATAGCAGGCTAAAAAACGGGCGCTAATCCTCGCCTCGTAAACCGGCGCAGGACGCCTGGGGGTTTTCAAGAGATTTGGAAATGTCATGGCGTGTTTTTTTTTTTTCTTTTTTTTTTTTCCCCCTTTCTATTTTTTCCTCCAGACTTCACTCGTGCATCAGTGCCCTTGCTTTAATAGTGTGTGAAATAGCAGCTCGGAGAACCAGCACTCCTCCATCGGTAACCTTAAAAACACTGACTCTCAGTGTCATCATCACACACAACACTATTAATCACGAGTCACGTCATTTTAAATGTTGCTCGTTTTCACCTTTTTACAAATTCAGGTTCAAATTGTGGATGGAAAAAATAGTTGGGTGTAACAGAGAGCAAGAGAGAGCTTTGGAGATAAAAGATGCTTTGGTGTGTGTCGGCTGTCGGGGAAATTATTTGCTAACCTGCAGTCTAGTATTTCTTTCTTTCTTTCTCTCTCTCTCTCTCTCTCTCTCTCTCTCTCTCTCTCTCTCTCTCTCTCTGTCATAAGCTTTGCTCTGACACCAACCCAGGAACTGATAGAGGAGTCATCTGAGCTAGCTTTTAAAACACATAAGCATTAAGTTGATGCTTTTTTTTTTTTTAAGGTAAAGTAATTTCTTGACAAATTTTAATGCTGTGTTTATTTTTATAATTAGCTTCTGGATGAATTCCATGAGTCTTATTAAAGCAAAATGCCTTAAAAAAAAAACACATTTAAAAAAAAGAGGATAAAAGAAGCCAACTTTAAATATAAACAGGCATCTTCAAATAAAAATATCAACTGTAAAAAAGAAGTTAACTCCAAGTAAATACAGGCAATTTTAAAGAAAAAAAAAGTCAACTTTAAAGAAAAAGAATCACCTTGAATAAAATAATAAAAATATTTAATAAAAATTTTGTCAACTTTAAAAAATATAGGATATATTTTTAAATGTTTTTCCTTCAAATCTAGATCTTCAACACCTTGAGGATTTCAGAAATGTATTATGTGTTGGGGATTTTGGTTTATTAATAGCAAGAAAGCTTAGAAATAAATGGAAATGGAAAACCTGTGCCAATAAATCTGAATTCAGCCTGTGTTTTGGGTATTTTATCTCATCACCAAGTTTACTAATCCACAATGTTTGATAATTGATTTATATTTTGTCTCCACGCTCCACTAACCTTATCTTTTTCAAGTTTCTGTCTTTTCTTCTTCTTCTGTAATTTGTTGTGCAATATGCTTTATCAGTGAATGAGCTGTTACTATGGAAACGGTAATGTATGTTTATGTTACAGGTGTCGATTTCCCCCTGGGATTAATAAAGTTCTTTGAATCTTGAATCCTGAAATATTGCTCTTTTGTGATGCTTTTTGCGTGTGTGTGTGTATGTGTTGCATTGGATTGTATGTATTCTACTGCTGTGATCGATCCTGCCTTAACCTGATCAGTGTGTAGTTTCATTTCTCTTATGATGCCTAGTGAATGTCTCAGGGTGCTGGAGTTCCCTTAAGCAGATTTGTCAGCTATTATCCATAAAAATACGTAAAAATGTGAAATATAAATACTGCATGTAGCCTGTATGTAACTGTTGTGTAATCTTGTGTAATTTGAAATAAAAACAGGACTCCAAACTTAAATCAAATCCTTTATTAAAGCAAAAATAGAAAAGCAGATGTGAAAGCAGTTTTAGTTCATTCATTAAAAGGCAGTGGTAGCTCAGTCGGAAGGTTGTGAGTTCAAATCCCAGCACTGTCAAGCTGCCCCTGCTGGGTTACCCTTGAGCAATGCCCTTAACCCTCAACTGCTTAGCTGTATAAATGAGATGAATGTGAGTTGCTCTGGATGAGGGCATCTGCCGTATAATGTAATGTATATGTTTTTCTCATGAAGAGAC
Organism: Pangasius sanitwongsei; assembly: GCA_037576675.1. Taxonomy (NCBI): domain Eukaryota; kingdom Metazoa; phylum Chordata; class Actinopteri; order Siluriformes; family Pangasiidae; genus Pangasius; species Pangasius sanitwongsei. Next base: position 28,891,071 of record CM075007.1, on the reverse strand, counting down.
AAAAGTGTTTGCCCCTTAGTGAGAAAAACAAATGAGAACCATCACATCTATTAATCATTTAATAATCATCCAAAACTTTTACAAAAACAAAAACAGGAATTCTCACACACACAAGCAAACATTTAGTACATTTTTGACTGAGGTGTGCACCTTTTGTTTTACTCCTGTTCCCATTCTATGATTGTGTAGCGTCCTAACATAAGTGTAGTAGCAATTTGACATTAAACTGTATCAAGTATTACACACGAGACACGGCGAGCTTGTTTTAATGGCAGCATGTACACCCAAACAAGCTCGGTTTGGTACGTGCTACACGCAAAATGGCCGATTATGCCATAGGATTAATCTAAATTTGGAAATTTGGAACATAAATAATTAAACTTTGAGTTCAGGAGAAAAACAAATGAGGACTATGACATCCAAAACATGATGCCTAAAGCAAATACTGTGATTGAAAGTCATGAAACATAAACATAAAGAGATTATTATTCAATCCATCCATCCATTAATCAATTAACAAACTTCCAAAACCTATACAATTTTAATTTTCACACATATTTCCCCCTGCATTTATCCAATATTTGTCCCTCTTTCATTAACATTAGTTAAGTAGATTTAAGACCTTTTTGAATTTCCTTTTGTACAAACTTTGAGTGATTATGTTCATTTTCCTACTTGACTGCTATCTTTCCCTGCCTACCAATGGGCCCTACACGTCAGGAGAGAGGGAGGAGCACTAGCTGCATAAGGGGGTAGAGGGAGTCTTCACTCTGAGTTTAACCCCCGGGTCCTAAAGTCACCGGATCCTCTCAGAGCTCTCTCTCTGATGCGCCCACTTTCCCTAACTGAGGTGATACGTAGATTACATGATGCATTCAATTTATACATCCATCCCTACATCCATCCATCCACCTATTGATCCATCCATACATCCATCTATATGTACATACATCCATACATCCATCTATACATCCATTCACCCATCCCTCCTTTCATTCATCCATCCATCTATCCATACATCCATCCATTCATCTATCCATCCATCCTTCCATCCATGTATCATTCAATTAATAATCATCCAAAACCTTTACATTATAATCTTAAACAGGAATTCTCTCACACACACAAGCAAACATTTAGTATGTTTATGAATTATGTGTGCGCCTTTTGTTTTACTCCTGTTCCCATTCTATGATTGTGTAGCGTCCTAACATAAGTGTAATAGCAATTTGACATGAAACTGTGTGTGATGCTGCTATGGGTTTTACTTACAGTATGGACTATTACACTTGAGACATGGCGAGTTTGTTTAAATGTCAGCGTGCACACTCAAACAAGCTCGGTTTGGTACGTGCTACACGCCGATTATGTCATAGGATTAATCTAAATTTGGAAATTTAGAACTAAAATAATAAAATTTTGGGATCAGGAGAAAAACAAATGAGGACCCTGACATCCAGAAGAGGAGCCTAGTTGAAACTGACTCAGAGCCGTCAGTATCAGTGAGCAGAAAAAACAGCAGAAAAGCAGAAAATATAATAGTGAGACAGTCAGCAGTCGGCTCGGTGGTCTGGCAAAAACTAAACCAAAACAGTCTAGTTTTTTCCCCTTTACTTATTAGTGACGCATTGATTAGTGTTTTTTTCCTTAATTGAACATTTTTTTCTTGTTTTTCTCAGAGATTTTGTTACTGCCATTTTTGGTAAGGTTTGTTTTGTTTCATTTTAATTTTTGAGACAATATGTCTGAGATTTTGGAGTAATAAATAATAAAAAGTCACCTCACCGATTACTGAGGATGATTTTGTGAGCCTCACAGACCATTAAATGTATTGTGGTCCCTGCTGTTTTTCTCTGCACACTGGACTTCCTGTCTACACCTTTTTCTGAGCGGTTTCTTAGCTTTCTGTGGTTTCTGAGGTTTTTGAGGTTTCTGAGCTTTCTGTGGTTTCTGAGGTTTTGAAGGTTTCTGAGGTTTCTGAGCTTTCTGTGGTTTCTGAGGTTTCTGAGCTTTCTGTGGTTTCTGAGGTTTTGAAGGTTTCTGAGGTTTCTGAGGTTTCTGAACTTTCTGTGGTTTCTGAGGTTTCTGAGCTCCCCAGGAGTTCCAGAGTGACTCCACAATACAGAACTTAGAATCTGTTCATTGTTAGAATCATAATAGTATTTTTTTTTTTTTTTTGTTCTCCCAGTGGACCAACATGTCTGCCTCCATTTTAAATGTCAGTGAGCCCTTCCAGTGCATGAAATCATTTATTATAAGAGTCTTTTATTTCTTTTTATTCCACCCACAGTACCTAAACCGGTTACATGTTAAAAATATAGACTTTAAATGCATTAACGCAGAGGTTCTCAACCTGCCCACTGACCCCATTTTAACCCTTTAATGGTCTCACCAGGAAAAGACCACTGGAAAAAAGATTCTTTGCATTTCTTATTTCTTTAGGGCTTTAATAACAACAAACACTTATTTTTTTGTTTTGAGTTTTTTTTTTTTTTACTGATATTTTTATTTAAAGTTGACTTTTTTTAAGCTGACTGTTCTTTTTTTTAAAATTTTTTTTAAAGTTGACTTTTTATTTAGGTGCCTTGGCCTTTAGGGCCACCCTATTTAATGGTGTGTGTGTGTGTTGCGATTATGTGGGCACACAGATACAGGATATTATCTCACTTAATGAACAGGAGGCAGAACGGTCCACACTGATAGAAAAAAACGGTTCAGACACACAGGCGCTTAGTGTGCTAATGCACCATGAGCAGCATTTATTTATTTATTTATTTATTTATTTATTTATTTATTTATTTTAGCTGCTTTGTCATATACAGTCTTTTTGTCTAAATCTGAAACTGGTGTGTATGGGTGTTTGTGTGTGTGTGTGTGTGTGTGTGTGAGTGTGTGAGAGAGAGAGAAAGAGAGAGAGATTTTATCATCACACCCTTTTATCTAAGCTGCTTCAGTCCAATCCAATAATGTAGATGAGAATATGAGGGTCCCAACTGCTATTATTATTGTAATCAATAATAATTAATAATTACTTATTTAAAGTGTTTATCTCTGGAAAGAAGCAAAAATATCTGCTAAAACAACTAGACAAACTCAAGCTCCAAGTTAGAGAAACATTTTATGTCAGTTAGATAATAATCTCACTTTTATATATATTATATATTGATTTTTATTATAGTATGTAATGATGTTTAGTATGTTAGTATATAAAGTTAGTATGTAAAGATATATATTTTTTTATTGTTTAGCACATTATGTTTCCTAGATCCTGTAGTTTCTAGTCTTGCTATTTCCCCGATTTTTAGTTCTGATAGTTCCCTTAGATCCCTAGTCCTCTATGCATTATATATTTTAATGTCTATAACATTATAATTTCTCATTTTCCTAAAATGAGCCTGTGTGAGAACAACACTAATTTTAAAATTTAATAAATATTTGTATATTGTTTATTGATTTCATTCTCTTCCCATATTCCCATATATGTTCTTCTAGTTCTCCTACTTTACCTAGTTGCTATAATTTCCTAGTTCTTATAGCCTCTAGTTTCCATAGTTCCTAGTTCTGCTAGTTTCCATAGCAATAGTTCCCATGGTTTCCTCATTTTTTTAAGCTTTAGTTTTTATAGTGTCTATAATTTGCAAGTTTTGTGTAGTTTCTAGTTCTGCTGCTTCCCTGAGTTTCCATTTCTGCTACTTTTCCTAGTGCTTTAATTTTCCTAGTTTAAATTTCCATTTTTTTTCTAGTTTATATTTCTAGTTCCCTTTGTTCCTATTTACTTTCTAGTTCTTCTAATTTCATGGTTGTCTCTAGTTCTCTGCTTTCCTTTTTCTGCTAGTTTTCTTGATTTGTTTTGCTAGTCTCTAGTTTTAGTTCTTCTACTTTTTAATTAAAATGTCTTCTTGTTTTTGCTATTTCGTTTTTTTATGTTCCTGTAGTCTTTAGTTCTCCTCTTTCCTATTTCTTCTAGTCCTCCGAGGTAGTTTTATTAGTTCTTATCCGTGGCCCATAGTTCCCATACTTACCAGTTCCCTTGTTTTTCCCTAGTTTTTAGATATTCTAGTTTTGCAAATTTCCTAGTTCTATTAGGGACCAAGTTCCTGTAGCTCCTAGTTTTTCCTTACTTTATATTTGTGCTAGTTTGCACAGTTTCTTAGTTCTAGTTTCTACTTCTTTTAGTTTTCTTAGTTTCATAGTTTTTTTAATCTCTAGTTCTCCTAATTCTTATTTCCTAGCTGGTTCTGCTAGGTTTTATTTCTAGTTCTCCTAGTTCTCATATTTTATTACTTACTTACTTACTTACTTACTTAGGCTTCTTTGCACTTTGTGGTTCATAAGGCTGTTACTAGAGCTCTCCATCTTGGTCGGTCAGCAGCACATCTCTCCAAATAGCCCATTGTCCATCCCTGTGGTTTTATTTCTTTCTCCACAGTCCTCCAAGTCTCCTTTGGTCTGCCTCTCTGTCTATGGCCATCTGGGGTCCAGCGGAGGGCAACCCGTATGGGTGGCATACGGAGAATGTGCCAAATCTGCCTCCATCATCACATCTGGATTTGGGTTATGGGTAAAGGCTTGATGCCTGCCCCCCTGTGCAGCTTTTCCTTTTGAGATGGTGTTGGAAATGTGTTGGAGTCTCCTGAGACATCGGTTGCGCAAAGATTCCAACTTGTGGCTGATGTTCTTGGTTATCTTCCATGCTTTGGCACCATACAGGAGGGTTCTGAGGACATTGGTTATGAACAGCCTGATTTTAGTGTTGGTGGCGAAGGTCTTGGCCCTCCAGGTGCCTCTGAGTGCTGAAAAATCTTCACTGGCTTTCAAGATCCAGCCCCTGATATCTTCTTCAGCATCGCCACTCTTGGTAATCTTGGAGACAAGGTAAGTAAAATGCTCTACCTCATCTATCTCTTCTCCATCTACTGTAGCATGATGGCTGCGTGTGACCTGTTGTTCATTCTTAGGTGTTTGGTCTTCTTGGTGCTAATCTTGAGGCCAATCTGTTTTGCTGTCACAGCCATAACTTGGGAGGAGTCCCTGTACAGCATCTCTACTATGTTTACCATTTTCTGGGGGACACTGTAGTGGTAAAGTATTTTCCATAGCGATTCTCTCTAGATGCTGTCATAGCTTTCTGCAGGTCAATAAAATGTACATACAAGGGCGTCTACTCCTGCCACTGCCTACCACAGCGTGAAGAGCTGGTCAGTACTGGATTTGCCGGTACAGAGGCATGCTTATTCCTGACCACTGACAATCCAGAGTCTCTGTCGGCCTCTTCAGGATAATCTTTCAGATCATTTTCTGTTTAATTTCTTTTCTTTCAGCAGTCTTCATCTAAGTTTCTCTCTGAATCAATTCTTCTTTCTTCTTCTTCTTAAAACCTAAGACTTTTTCTCCTACTTGTCTAAGAGTCTGATTAAAACTGTCAGTTCTCATTTGCTGTTCCTCTCCCAGAATGCAGAAAAGGTTTCTGACTTCTTGTCTGATTGCTTGTTTTGCATTTCCTCTTTCAGTCTTCCAACATGTCGGGCTCTCCCTTGGCCCAAACTGGCCTTGCACAGCTTGAGGATGATGCTTCCCATTAGGAGGATGTGATCGCTGGAAACATCAGCACCTCTGTATGCCTCTACATCCTGCAGGGAATGCCTTCATTTTACCATTGATGAGGATATGGTCAATCTAGTTCTTGGTTTCCTCATGAGGTCATGGCCACGCAACCTTATGGCTATGTGTTTGAATAGAGTGCCACCACTGACCAGATCATTCTCTTGGAAGAATTCACACAAGTGCTCTCCATTGTCCGTAATGTTGCCACAGCCATGTCTATCCATGGCACGTTCTCCTCCTCTGTTGTCGTCTCCAACTCTCCATCTATCATCAGTATGTCATGTAACTCCTCTTTTTCTGTTGCTGCTTGCAGTTGCTTGTAAAAGTCCTCATTGTCCTCCTTTCCTGCATCTTCTCTTGGGGCATAACACACAATAACTGTCAACTTGGTGCATCTTAAGTTGAATCTGGCTTTTAGAAGTCTTGGTCCCAGAGGGTTCCATTCTAGACGTGTCTTTTCCATCTTGTTGCTGACGACAAGGGCAGCTCTTTCTGTATGCTGATCATCTAGTCTACCCAAGTACAGTATGGTGTGGCCAGTTATTAACTTCCTTCGTCCTGCTCCTGTCCATCATGCTTCACAAACTCCAAGACTGTCTAACTTGTACTCATCAAACTCTTTCATTACCTGGGCTAGCTTTCCTGTCTGATACAATGTCTGCACATTCTCACATGCCACCTTTGTCTTCGTCTTTGGCTTCAGGGAATCCACTGTCTGGCTGCCAGCTCCTTGCTGGGTTTGGCTGTCCAGCAAGTTTCCTGGTGTGTTTCTTCCCCATCACTGATGACTTCAACTCCTGTGTTGGTTTCAATGACGCATGGTTTTTGATAAAGTAGGGTTGTCAACCCCATGCTCAACCCTCCTCTTTTAGCCAGGCTTGGGACTGGCAAGAACCTCAAAAGAGGTTCAATTCAATTTTATTTATATAGAGCTTTTTAACAATGGACATTTTCACAAAGCAGCTTTACAGAAATATATAAATTCAGGATAAAAATGTATGAATTTATGACAAAATGAGGAAGAAACCTTGAGAGGAACCAGACTCAAAAGGGAACCCATCCTCAACTAGGTGACACCAGATAGTGGGAATATAAAATTATAAATCCCTTCTATAACTGTACTATGTGGTCTAAAAGTGCAGTTGTTTAACCAGGAAATTCATTACAATTTTCACATGAAGTCTATTTTGTTGAAGTTTTACCCAGTTTGGTATTTTCCCCATATATTTGGTTATAGATCTCTTATCTTCCCTAGATTCCTGGATTTTGTAGTTTTGGTAATTTCCTAGTTCTTCTCATTTCCTTGTTTCAATAGCCCCTAGTTCTCCTAATTTCCTTTTCCTGCAATTTTTCTGTTATTTTATTCCTAGTTCATTTTTTTTATTTCTACTATTTTCTAGTTTAGTTTAGTTTAGTTTTGTTAGTTCTCACTCTTTTAGTTCTCCTAGTTTTTGTAGTCTCTAGTTCACCTAATTTCTGTTTCTGATAGTGTCCCTAGTTCTAGTTCTCCTTCTTTAAATTCATAGTTAGTATTTTGTTTTTTGTTTGTTTGTTCCTTGTTTAGTTCCTAGTTTTAGTTCTTTTAGTTCTAGTTTTTTTAGTTATTGTAGTCTCTGATTCCCCTCATTCCTATTTATTCTAATTTTGTTTGTTTTAGTTTTTAATTTCTAGTTGTTTTTTCTATTATTTTTATTGGTTCTTGATAGTTCCTAGCTTTAGTTATTTTAGTTCTCCTCTAGTTCTTCTCATTTCTATTTCTGCTAATTTTCCCTATTCTAGTTCTCCTAGCTGCTATTTCTACTAGGTTTAGTTTTTATTAGTTCGTAGTTTAGTTCCTGCTAGTTCCTAGTTCTCGTTATTCTAGTTCTCCTAGTTTTTTTTTTCTTGTTCTTGTAATCTCTAGTTCCCCACATTCCTATAGATTTTTATCCTTGTTAGGTTAGTTTCTATTAGCTCTTAGTTGGGTTCCTGCTGGTTTCTAGTTCTAGTTTGTTTAGTTCTCCTAGTCTTTTAGTTTTTGTAGTCTCTACTTCATCTCATTCCTATTTCTGCATAGTGTTCCTAGTTCTCCTAATTATTAGTTCTGTTTTAGTTTTTTACTTCCTAGTCAGTTTCCAGGTTTAGTTTTTTGTATTTCCTGTAGTCTCTAGTTTGCCATCATTTCATTTTCTGCTAATTTTACTGGTTCTAGTTCTCCTATTTCTGCTAGTTTTTTTTTTTAGGTGCTACTAGTTTCCAGTTTAGTTCCTGCTACATCCTAGTTATAGTTCTTTTGGTTTTCCTGATTTCTCTATTTCTTCTCATTCCTATTTCTGCTAGTTTTCCTGGTTTTCATTGTAGTTTCTATAATTTAATAGGTCCCCTGTTGTGCTAGTTATTTGTTCTAGTTTCTTAGATATTTTTAGTTTGGAGTTTTTTAATTTTTATTGTTCTATCTTTCCTAGCTTCCTAGTTCTAGTTCCTAGTTCTCATTGTCTTGTTTCCCCTCCTCTTCTAGTTTTTGCAGTTTGAAGTGAGATGTATGATGTCACCGGTGTATGAATTCAACTTTCCTAAAAGTGTGTGTGTGAGAAGGCTCCTGAGGTTCATGTACAATAATCGTGAGTGTAAACATGTTCCTTGCTTTACGCTTGGATACGTGTGTTGGTTCAGTTCTCCTCAGATCTGAGGGAAACAGAGGTTGGAACAGTGAACTTCTCTCTTCTTTCTGCTCCACAGCCCAGCAGCAGGACATTGAGTGCTGTTCTTAAGGTTAATTAGAAAAATTATCTCATCAGCCGAGAAGATCGACTCTCTCTCTCTCTTTCTCTCTCTCTCTTTCTCTCTGAGCAGACATGCTGATCTCGGGCAAGTCTGTTCTTTAGCCTCCTGTGATTTGTCTCTGTCTGAGTCCATGATGGCTTCAATTCTCTTTCTCGCTCTCTCTCTCTCTGTTTCTCTTCTCTCTCCATCTTTCAATCTATCTCTCTCTTTCTCTCTCTCCTGCCAGCTCTCCTTAGTTCTCTCACTCGCTCTTTATTCTCCTCAGTGAGTGCACTACTCACAGGATAGCGGATTAAATGAGGCAGAACATCCTTCACTCACTCTTTCTTTCTCTGACTCTCTCTCCTCCAGCCATATTGAGCCTCACTTCTTTCATTCCAGCTCTCTGTCTCTCTCCATATCTCTTCCTCGAGCGATCACGGACATATTTGCTCTCTCTCTCTCCTGCGAGTGGATGATATAGTGAAGAGCACTTGATTTCTCTGATGTCTGAAACCCCTGAGCTGCTCTGATGAAGCGGAGAGGACGGTTTACATTCCGCTCTTTAGCAGTGCAGATACAGAAATCCCATTATTATAGAGGAAGATAACAAAGAAAAACGGACGTGTACGAATATTTTGTTTGTGCACTCACCTCTTGAAAAGAATAACAATTCCCCATATCTCACCTTGACACTCCACTGTCTATATAATAAATGCATTCTTCCAGGCTGAGTAAATATCACTGGTTTCAATCTCCTGGTTCCCCGCAATGACCCTGAGACGTTTCCCAGAGACATTCGGACATCCACCCATAAGGTCAACCATCTCCCAAAGCACAGCATCACGTCTCACCTCCGGAGCTTCACTTAGGACTTAATTCGGAGATCTGCACTGACATTCTGGAGATTTGATTAGATAATGTGATTTTTAAATGGCCAAAATCATTAGTCAATTAGCAATCAGTCACGTGCCAGGATTTAAAAATGAAACTCACAAGTAAACCATGCAACCTTAAATGGGTAAATATAGCTTTAATTACTGATGTTTCCAGATTCCTCAATAATGTTCATATTTTAAAATGTTCTAAGATATGTTCCTAAAGTTGTAAAGAAAAGTGGGCCAAAATTTCTCCAGAACAATGTGAGAGACTGATAAACTCCTACAGAAAACTACAGTTTACTTCACATTATTGTTGTTAAGGTGGTTCTGCATGTTACTGAATTATAGGGTGTACTTATTTTTCCCATGTGGTTACTGAAGGTTGGTTTACTTTTTGGGAAAGAAATGACTACATATTGAAATCTGTCGTGTTTCTTGTTGTCACCTGAGGTTATTTGTTGTTTATAGAAGTTGGTGAGGACCACACAATTTTTATGTAGGCCCTGATAAGTAAAAACATAGAATTGAAGGAGGGTGTACTTTCTTTTTCCCATGATGGCATGTGCAGTCCAAAACCAAACTAAACTTCATAGCAAACAAACCAAAATGATCATTTTCACACTGATTGAGACTCAACAAACTGACAAATACAGTAGGTGTGAAAGCTCTCTTAAAGTTTCCCCAAAGGGACAGACCAAATAATACTCTAGGATTATTTATGTTACTTATTTTTAAAGTGTATTTTTAAAAAATTAAAAAAAAAAAAAAAAAAAAAAACTTATACAATTAATCAGCCAAGGATGTTGCTAACAGGTAGTGAAAGCATAAAGCACCCAGTTTGGTATCATGCAAAGTGATTTAATTTCCAATGTTAGAAGTGATTTGGATAATAATATAGACTTTCAGTTTGATTTTAATTTCCTGGCTAATGTAGTAAACAGTTCTGATAGTTTCCATAGTGTCTTATTTCCCCAGTTTCTAAATTCACATAGTTCTTAGTTTAAGATGCCAAACTGGTGTCTATAATCTTTTATTATCTGTTCACTACATCAGGTTTGGTGCTGACCATTCCTCTGAGCTGAGCCAATTAATTCCTTTATAATGCACCCTTAGAGTAAGTAAGGAATAAAACACTCTGTTTCATGCTGTTATAGGAAAATAATTACCAACTTAAAATGTTCAGCGTTGAATCAGCACAGACTGTCGATGATGTACCGTCTCAGCATTACCTCATTCAGCAAAGTCCTAACTCTCCTTATCACACTCATAAATGGCGTTTATGAGCAGCAGCTGTCGACGGACTCACACTCAATCATTTAAACAGCACTGTCTTCTTCACAGAAAGCACTGAGATTAAAAAACTTACGACCATTAACCAGAGGTTACAGACAAACTCAAAAAAACGGAGTCAAAGAACGGCTGATACATATTAAACCTCAATGCTATCGAATTATTATAAACATAATATAATTTATATAAACATATTCATAATCTAATCTGTTGATTAATATTAATATTAATATGATTTTAAAACCATGTATAATCAATGCTATGGTGAAGTTTTATGTAAGATGTCATTTATTTAACTTTTATGGAAGGAGTCTCCAGTGTCAGTGCTTTGTACCAATAACTTTCATTTTCCATCATCTTCAGGACAGAGAGTTTACACTTTGCAGGTTCTTGGTGACATGACGAGCTGTGTTTTTTTTTTTTTATTATTATTATAAAAGAGAGGGAATGACTGTTTATAGCTGTTAGAACATAAGGGAGAACAGGAACTAACTTGTTTCATGGACATTCCACAACATTAATTGTACCTAAAAATAGATAAAAATAAATAAAAATTGTAATCACTGGAAAAATTGCTGTGGTATAAGAGGAATAACACACTTCAGGATGTGCTGTTATAGAAAAATAATCAACTTCACGATGGTAACAGCAAGTCTGCTTCATCACACCACCCCATCCTTGATTATTTTACTATAACAGCACAACATAGAGACATGGAGTGTTTTATTACTGACTTCAATTATGTATGCCTTTACTAAACATTCTTATAATGGATCACATCGGAGCCATGACTCTACTTTCCTTTGAAAACATCTGTGAGAACAAATTGTGCAGAATAAAACCCAGAGTGACACAAAATGTCATTCTCTTTCAGAGAGAATTACACACACTCTCTCTCTCACTCTGACCATCATAAATATCAGCCTGAGTGACCCTCAGAATCATGACCTCATCATTAATATAAGACGACAGCGTGATGGATCTGAGCATTGTTCCAGCAGTGCATCTCCATGCTGACTCCGGCCTTGACTCGTATATCAACCACTACAGAATGGACACTTTTAAGGGCTTCTCACTGAAAAAGAACTGAACCAAAAAGCAGTATTTTAGCTGTGATGGTAAGAGTGTGGGATTAGTGCTGTTCTGGCAGAGTTTGGATCATTTCTTTAATGATACGCCGCCTCAGTCGGGTGGAAAACCTTCTTTATTATTTCTGGAATTATCTTTCATGGTTTTTATGACGAATTTCAGACTTCAGTGGATGTAAGCTTGGTATAACCATACCAATTCCTGCTAACTGTACTCATAATAAGTGTTATAATATTAATAATACAGCATCTTACATGTCTGCTCCAATATTCCCAGTCTCCTGTGTTCCCAGTGCTTTATATTCCCAATCTCTCTCTCTCTCTCTCTCTCAGGCCTTGTCTGTAGTGATTCATCATGTTTCCAGGATCATTAACTTCCTGTTGAAACAACTGACACAGAGAAAGTTAAAAGCAGATGATTCGTCCATATCAATTCCATATACACTTCTTCTTCTTTTCCTCTATAGATGTTTTTATTGGGCTTCAAAAAAACCAAAAGGAAAATGCTGAACATTTAATGTTCTAGAGGTATTTCCATTGACTTGTATATTAAGGTATATAATGCCACGCCTACCCCATAACCCTAACATCATAACCCCTAACCCTTTACTGTATAACCCTATTCTCTTAACTATATAGCCCTATCCCTAACCCCTTTACCATATAACTCTATCCCTAAACCCTTAACTGTATAGCACTATCCATAGCCCCTTTACCATATAACTCTATCCCTAAACCCTTAACTGTATAGCACTATCCATAGCCCCTTAAACGTATAACCCTTAGCTATATTCATATCATGGTGGAATTATGGTAATAATAGTCACAGTCTCTCACACGCTAACAGATACAGATAAGAGCACTGTGTTGCAGCCCTGATCTTTGCTATATTGTTTCATTAATATTAGAAACATGAGCAGGAATGTTTAAATCGCACGTATAGGGTTAAATCCTCACTGCGTCTAACTGTAGAACATTTCTTGGGTCTTGTTTGTGTATAATGTGACGCCACACACTGTCCAGTCAGGGCGTTTCAGTGGAGCTAACTAGTTATTATGAGTTCAGCATGGACGTGAACAGCTTTTACATGTCGGAAGCTCATAATTACCGTAATTTCCAACATGAAGTGAACACAGTATTATTGCCAAATTCCACTGGTTCACAAGGGTTACACCACTTTAAATCCCACATTCACACAATAAACTCTCACATTTATCACATTGATCACATCTGTTAAGTAAAGCAAAAAAAAAAAAAAACAGTTACAGTTAGATTTTATGGGGGAAATCTGGTGCTAGAAAATAATGGAGGTGAGATTAAATTAACATTTTAAATAAAAGGCAGCATTCATAAAAAAAGGTTTTCAACAAGAAATTGGAGGAGAAAAAACTTCTAATAAGAATTGAATGACTGAGTGACTGACTGACTGAGTGACTTAGTGACTGAGTGACTGAATGATGTTGTGTTTTATTCAATGATTAATGCAAAATAATATTTTCTGTTAGTGGACTCAAACTTCTGAAACTGATAAAAAAAACATTTATTTCATTGAGAATATAATGGACTTTATTTGTGCAGCGTGAGTCAAAATGTGGCAGTGTGTCTATCATGCAGTTTGTTTTTAATCAGAGAGCGTAATGTAGTGGAAAAGAGGTTAATTTGATCGGTCTTTACATTTCTATTAACAAATTAATTGAAGGGTTCGCTAAATGCGTGTCGGGACAAAAATAAACAATGGCAACGTTCATGAAATGAGGCAATTAATTACCAAAGACAGAAGCTCTCATTTTCACTAATGGGACAATCAAAATGCTAATGGACGCTAGTGCGATGTAGGCATAAATGTACACTTTCTCTGCTGACGTGTAACTCCCCCCCCCCCCCCCCCCCACACACACACACACACACAGGCACACACAAACACACAATGTGGTTGTTTTTTGTTTTTGCATCAGAAGAACTGCATCTTTATGTGTTTCTTGAATGATGTGAGCTAATCTGCAGAGAAAATCTATTCCAGGAAATCAGAGAAAGAGAAGAGTCTGGCTGAAGACTGAATACAAAATGGTGGCATAATCACCAAGTCTTCACTCTTCACCATAGCCATTGAGATGGTTTGATATAATTATCCCTACATTTACACTAGCAAGTGACAAAGCAACAGGTGATCATTAATTTAAGGAGCTGCAGTTTCAACTCAGCTGCAAACTCAGAATGATGCTGTAAAGAAGCAACGAATTCTAACAAATGATTCTTCAGACCAATCCTATGGTACGTGTGGTCTGACATTTCATTTCCTTTCCTTTCCTTTCCTTTCCTTTCCTTTCATTTCATGGGGGCAGTCGTGGCCTAATGGTTCGAGAGTCGGACTTGTAACCCGAAGGTCGTGGGTTCGAGTCTCGGGTCTGGCAGGGATTGTAGGGGGGGGAGTGAATGACCAGCGCTCTCTTCCACCCTCAATACCACGACTGAGGTGAGACCCTTGAGCAAGGCACCG
>CM075007.1:28828299-28845901 GCA_037576675.1 Pangasius sanitwongsei | reverse complement strand
CAGAGATACTCCCGACGGGAATCCCAGAGATACTCCCGACGGGAATCCCAGAGATACTCCCGACGGGAATCCCAGAGATACTCCCGACGGGAATCCCAGAGATACTCCCGACGGGAATCCCAGAGATACTCCCGACGGGAATCCCAGAGATACTCCCGACGGGAATCCCAGAGATACTCCCGACGGGAATCCCAGAGCAGAGATACTCCCGACGGGAATCCCAGAGATACTGCTGATGGGAATCTCAGAGATACTGCTGATGGGAATCCCAGAGATACTGCCGACGGGAATCCCAGAGATACTGCTGATGGGAATCCCAGAGATACTGCTGATGGGAATCCCAGAGATACAGTGACAGCATGAACAGTTCGATGTGCTAAACTCATAGCCATAATGTTCTGTTAGCCGTGTAGCTCCAGTACAAAACCAAGAAATTTCAGCCATTTTTAAAATTTTTATTTATTTATTTTTTAAAGAAAGCTGTTGACTAATAGATGTCTGTAGTGTTTTCTCGTCACTGAACTTCTCGGTGTTTTTGTCCTCGTGTGCTCCCTCAGCTTGGGATGAAGGCAGAATTCCAGGGATCGTCGTGTAAACCTGGTCATCATTAGCATGAGAGAAAAGCTTTTTCATCAACTCAGGGTGAGTCAGGAAACAGGCACCACATATTTATATTACATATTTTACCTCGTATAAATTTTACCAATCTGAACATCTCGGATCTTCTCACCAATAATTTGAACAACCAGCTGTACCTGGTTCCTCTCCCTCTTTCTCTCTCTCCCTCTTTCTCTCTCTCCCTCTGTCTCTCTCTCTCTGTCTCCCTCTCTCTCTCCCTCTCTCTCTGTCTCCCTCTCTCTCTCCCTCTCTCCCTGTCTCCCTCTCTCTCTCCCTCTCTGTCTCCCTCTCTCCCTCTCTCTCTCTGTCTCCCTTTCTCTCTCCCTCTCTCTCTCCCTCTCTCTCTGTCTCCCTCTCTGTCTCCGTCTCTCCCTCTCTCTCCCTCTTTCTCTCTCTCTCCCTCTCTCTGTCTCTCTCTCTCTCTCTGTCTCTCTCTCTCTCTCTGTCTCTCTCTCTCTCTCTCTCTCTGTCTCTCTCTCTGTCTCTCTCTCTCGCTGTCTCTCTCTCTGTCTCCCTCTCTCTCTCTCTCTCTCTCTCTCTGTCTCTCTCTCTCTCTCTCTCTCTCTCGCTGTCTCTCTCTCTGTCTCTGTCTCCCTCTCTCTCTGTCTCTCTCTCACTCTCTGTCTCTCTCTCTGTCTCTCTCTCTCTCTCTCTCTGTCTCTCTCTCTCTCTCTCTCTCTTTCTCTCTCTCTCTCTCTCTCTCTCTCTTGTTCTTAAATGATAAATAAATGCTATCTGAATGAAGGGAGTTTATCTGAATATCGCCGCTGGTTTGAATAAACCCCTGCCTGTATTCTCGCGTTATGCCTCACCGCAGGAGCAGCCGGAGCAGCTGGGGTCCGTGCGGTAGTGACGGAGGCGAGTCCGGGCCTGCGTTAGACCTGTACAGACACGCCGCTCAAACCCAGCACTGCTTATTTACAGAAAGAGCCTTTAACTCAAAAACAAAGGGGTGTGGCCCAAACACTAGCGTTTCAGAGAGAAGATCTCATTTCAGGTTTATTATACACTTAAAGTAAGCGTGTGTACATACACCGCACGCCGAAAGCCTATAAACAACTCTAACTTCATTTAAATAAATTAATAAATGTTCTGCTTGACTAAAGCGTAAATTAATTCAATTTAAAAGGAATAAATACATTTTCTGCTTGACTATAATGTCAGCTAACTCAGTTCTGTAAATAAGTAAATAAATAAATATTGAGTAAAGCATCAACTGTTTCCTTTTAAAACATAAATAACAATAATAATAAAAGAATAGATATTGACTAAAGGCTGAACTAATTTGGTTTAACTAACTAACTAAATAAACTAACTTTATAAGTAACTAAATAAATAAATAAATAAAGGCTGCAGCATCAATTAACTCTTTTAAATAAATAAATAAATAAATAAATATTGTTCTTGACCAAAGCCTCAAATAACGTAATCTAAATAAGTAAATAAAATCGTTTTTTGACTATAGCCTCAGCTAACTTGGTCTTAATGAACAAATGAATGAACGAGTGAATAAGTAAACGAGTGAATAAGTAAACGAGTGACTGAATTAAGAAGTATGTTGTGCTTAACGAAAACTTCCCAAACATGCGCCTTTTACAGTCCTGTCAGATTATGAAAAATGGTGATTTTTTTTGTGTATATTAATGGATTCTTTTGGACACATTTCCATGATATCATGATTTCTTTATTTATTATTATTATAATTTTTTTTAACAAAGTTCTAACGAAACTCTAAAGCTATAGTATAACAGAGTGATTTATAAACCCCGTATTTATAAAAAGCACTAACCGCTAATAATACCAGCAGTACGGAAAAAAGATATTTATATCGTGATGTTTATATAGCGGCGTGTTTGTGTTATATCGTCATGCCACCCGCCTCTGTGCCGAACCGAAAAAAAACACATGCTGTTGCTAGGATACGGGGTTAGCCAAACAATTCAGGCTCCTCGTGGACGGTTTTAATGGATACTTTTATTTTTTTTATTCTTTTGTTCTTGTTTAAAAAGGTGCAGTATAAATCAAGGGGCGAACAACCATGTCCACGTCTTTTCCCACTTTCTCCTCCTGATAGATTTGTCCACTCGTTCAGTTCAACTTTGACTCTCATTCACACACGTAATGACTTCCTGATGGCCAGGTCTCTGGAGTGATATTTTCAGAGGCTCAGGATGTGCAGGAATGAGAGAAATCGCAGCCGTTTGTTCTCGCTAAGCCGTGACTTTGCTCTCTTTGTCCACGTGAAGGTCAAGTGGTGAGATTTCGGCAGCCGTCGGGCTTCGTGTCCAGACAGAGGAAGGTCAGATGTCACGCGTCCTTACTCCTCCTCCTCCTCCTCCTCCCCTTCCTTCTCAGGGAGAGATGAGCAGCGGCCCTGTGGCTGAGAGCTGGTGCTACACACAGGTGAGCAAAGTTTTAAAAAAATAGAGAAAAAAGAGGAAAAAAAGGGCAAAAATTTTGACCAAATTTAAAGCGTGAATAGGCGTACAGCGAAGTGCACTATGGAGCACCATTTAATACTCAGGCACAAATTAATCTATTAATGGAGCGTCCACTGTAGTCATGACTCCCTGTTCACTACATGTGCTCACTACATAGGGTGCAACATAACCTAGGGCACTAGATTCCTGATATAACAACATTCAGCCCCGGAAAAACCTGACTTTAACACGTGCCTTTTTGATGATTATGTCAGATGTTTCCTTTTATCAGATTACTGAAATGTTGTAAACAGGTTGATCAGATTATTATTGCCCAGATCTGATTTTCTTGCACTAATCAGATTACCTTGTACATGCAAATGCACTCGTGTGTTGTTTTTTTTTCTTCTTCTTCACTGCAGGTAAAAGTAGTGAAATTTTCCTACATGTGGACCATTAACAACTTCAGCTTCTGTCGAGAGGAGATGGGTGAAGTACTGAAAAGCTCCACCTTCTCTTCAGGTCCCAGTGACAAGATGAAATGGTGAGACTATATATATATATATAAAATCTATAATAAGTAATATATAAGAATAAACAGAATTGAGAATCTGTGACTTAAAGTCCAAAAGTAATGTCAGTATTTACACAGGGAAAGTTCCTCGTATTCAGAGCTGGGTTACGCACGTACTTAAGTGTTTTTTCTGGGTTCAAGGTTCAGATTATTAAAGTTACCTGCGTGTAGTTCATGTTTCGGAGATTGGCAGATTTTTCTTAAGTAGAAGACCAGTTCTTTCAAAAGCATTTAGATCATATTTGTCAGAATTTCAGAGCTCTGAACCCTAGTAGTGAACTCTGAATATCTGTTGTGCGTATTTTATTTGTTCCAGGTGCCTCAGAGTAAACCCAAAAGGACTCGACGATGAAAGCAAAGACTACCTGTCACTGTATCTTCTCCTGGTTAGCTGTCCAAAAAGTGAAGTGCGTGCAAAGTTTAAGTTTTCTTTACTCAACGCTAAGCGAGAAGAGACTAAAGCTATGGGTACGAAACTCCTCTTCAATAAACTGTATTGTTTATGCCTCATCATATTTACATATTTCACTCGACTCTTTTACCTTGCATATTTGCATTATGTATTATTCAGTTGTTTTAACGACATCATCATGGTTCCTCACCATAACATCGGCTAATTAGCGTGTTTTACACTTTCCTGATTATAAGAAATGTTTTTTGCTCTCTAGCATGTGCCATAACCTGAACAGGAAGGTGATATGTATGTTATAATTTATGCATTTTCCTAATTGTATTTAGTGTTTTAGTGGGGAAATGTGCAAGACTGAGATTTAGACACTGCTTTAGGCTGTTAAAGCCTAGTTAGAATTTTTAATACTAGCAGTTTTTTAAGTTTAAAACCTGTAGAATTTAGCCTAAGAAGACTTTATGAAAGTCATTATGAGATATAACACGTAAGACTCGCATTGGCCAAAGTGCTGTACAAGAAACAGCATAAGAAATATAAAAGTAAATAAAACAATAAAATAACACAACACCCATAAAGCACAGGTTACGACACTTTTAATAGCGATGTGTGTTTAATATCTCTATACCTTGTAAAAGCCATTAGCTATAAAGTGTCCTATTAAAATCTAAATGTGACTGATTTTTATTACTTTACAGAAAGCCAAAGAGCATATCGATTCGTCCAAGGTAAAGACTGGGGCTTCAAAAAGTTTATTAGAAGAGATTTTCTTCTCGATGAAGCAAATGGCCTTCTTCCAGATGACAAGCTCACTCTGTTCTGTGAGGTAGAGTGCTAAACCTGGTGGGAAAATTATATCTACTTAGTGTTCTTATTAAAAAATAAACAAACAAGCAGCAGCCATGATTTCCAAATGTTCGTACTGTGTTATTGGTACCCTCTGTCCTACCCATAATGCACTGTAAGCAACCTTAATGTTGCTAAATGGAATGGTGGTGTGATGAAGTGGAGTGGATTATTTTCCTATAACAGCACGTCCCAAACATTTTATTCCTCTCCTACCACAGATTCCAACTATTCCGATTTAATTCATTGCAGAACCACGCAGTAGTTTTTATCTATTTATAGTTACGCTCATTGTCCGTGAAACAAGTTCGTTCCTGTTCTCACTTACGTTATAGCAGCTATAAACAGTCGTTCCCTCACCAGCCTCTCTCTTTTTCTCTCTCTCTTGAAGTTAATGAGAAGCTGACACTGGAGACTCCTTCCATAAATGTTACATAAACCTCTCCTTACAGAAAACCTCACCATATCAACGATCACACACGTTTATTAATGCGTTCATGTGGAGCAAACTGTACCATACTATAGAGACGATAACGTATTAGAACGAGCGCATTAATATAATCCTATGATTCGCAACTGCAATACTGCAAGAGCTGCTGTTATAGAAAATTAATCAACAACTTCTGACCAATCAGAATCCAGAATTCAACAGCTGTCACTGTGGTGTAAAGTTGCGATGTTGTACGTTACCCACTAATGAGACACTAATCGCTTTGATTATTGCGTAGCTAGCCAATAAACGACCTTCTCGTCCGCGTTGATGGATAGTTGAGACCAGGCAGAATCGTTGGACCGCTAGTTGTAGCTGCTGATTAAGTTGACTTGTCATTCTCATTAGCATCATCGACTCCATCAGACAGTATAGCAAAACTTTAATGAACATGAAACTGTCAGAAAAATCTCTCTGTCTATTTACTTGAGCAGGTCGAGACGGCTGTGCCTTTCTGCATTTCTGAGTAAATGATCAGGTTGCAGTGGGCGTCTTATACAATCCTGTCCCTCTTCATCAGTGATGAGCATCCGCCCACTCTTATACCAAAGCAATCGAGGAGGGGGAAAAAAAAAAGACAGTCCATTCTGCAGATAATTAAGAGGATATTGTCTGGAGGGAGAGAGAGACTCTGCAAGTCCCAATGAGATCTGCAACAAGGTTCAACGTTTGCTGGGAAATTGGCAATTTAATAAAGCAAATTAGATGCAAATTGCAGATAGGCTGTTTCCCATCATTAATTGGACGGCGCTCTAGATGAGGAAGTGAGAAACACAGTGGCTGTTAAACCACTGATGGTGGTTCTCTTTTTCTCTCTCACAGCGTTGTGTTTCAGTCACTTAAAGGTGCAATAAGCTGAAAATCCTAAAAATAATATTTCTGTAAAAATAATAAATAGGACTTTAAACTCTTAGCATGCTAATTGCTTAACCTTTATAACGGTTGAAGATATCATCGCTGTGTTGTATCGGTGTGGCCGTTTTTGTCCATTTTTAAAACTTCTATAACGTTCCAGTTGTCTGATTAACGAGATTCAAGATAGTTTTATTGACACGTGCAGTGGGATACTTGTTAGTTTCAGCTCACCCGGTTACACAGACACATGATATTGCACAACATGCAGTGTATCTAATATCAAAACACACTGAGATAATAGTTTAAAAATGTCTATCATGAGAAATGATGCATGTGCGCAATAAACACACACACAAAAAAAAAAAAAACACATAAATGCTGGAAAGGTGCTACGAACCATCGCCATCTTGCCAGGACTGGACGTCAGGAATTATATGTATATCTGCTTTGGTTTGAAATAAAGCGACTGCAATGACGAGAGACGCAATGATGTGTTTTCGGACGTTATAAATGATAAAGAATAAATACAGATAAAGATTTCTCTCGCGTTTGGTCTATAACTTAACATTTACATCGTGTTTTTTTCCTTTTAAAGCCTCCACTAATACATACATAAGCCGAGTCCCAAATAGCTTTCTCTTTACTGCTTATGCTTTGTACATAGGGTATAGGATAATATGACCACTAGAACATTTGGGGTTTAACCACAGAAAAACAAAACATGGCATAAGAACAGAGCAGAATAATAACATGGAAACAGTATTTGCTTGAGTGAGATTTAAAAAAATAGCATTATTAAAATCGCTCTTGCGTGTGCAGTTACGTAGCACACATTTTACACATCATGGGGCGGAGATGGTCATCTATCGCCAAATTAGAGACATTCTACTCACTTATAAACACTCATCTATTTTTAATATATCTGCAAACTACGGTGTGTTTGGTTGTCCATTTGTGTGTGTGTGCGAGTTCTCTGTGTAGCTCTTTGGCTCTCCGCGTTCTCTGTGTGTGTGTCTTCGGGTTTTCCTGCAATCATTTACTATTTAGATGTGCTGACTCACTGCCTGTCCAGCCAAGCTCTAATCATTAGTATCTTTATAAATGTTGCTTACAGTGTTAAAATTTGCATTGTTGTCTTTGTTGTCTTTTCTGGTGAATATGTGCACTCTGGCAAAACGCATTCATTTATGTTTGCGTTTTTGGGATTCAGTCCTAATCTACTCTTTGTGTTTCTGCCCTGGCCCAGGTGAGTGTAGTGCAGGACTCTGTAAATATCTCAGGTCAATCTAACACAAACGTGCTGAAAGTTCCTGAGTGCCAACTCTCAGATGATCTGGGAAATCTGTGGGAGTGTTCACGCTTCACTGACTGCACACTGTGTGTGGGGGGGCAGGAGTTCAAGGCCCACAAATCCATTCTGGCAGGTAAACACCTACAGCCATCTTCAGCAAGACGTAGAGCTTAATGTCTTAGATTTCAGGAAGTGTAAGCTGTGACTGGTTCCTTAAGACCTCAGGTGGATTGGTCCTGTAAGATTTCAGATGGATTAATCCATCAGATCTCAAGCAAATTGGTCCTGTAAGATTTCGGGTAGTGTGGTTCCCCAAGATCATGGACGGTTTGGGCATCTAAGGTCTCGGGTGGATCTCTCCCCCAAGATCTTGGGTGGATCGGTCCACCAGATCTGAGGTGGATTGGTCCCATAAGATTTCAGGAGGATTGATCCCCCAGATCTTGGGCACATTGGTCCCTTAAAATTTCAGCAGATTGCTCCCCCAGATCCCAGGTGGATCGGTTCTGCAAGATCTCGGGTGGATTGGACCTCTAAGGTCTCTACCGGATTGGTCCTTCAACATCTCAGGCATTCTGGTTCCTCAATATCTTGGGCATTTTGGGTTCTCTAAGATCTCAGGTGGATCGGTCCACTAGATATGTGATAGTTTAGTCCTCAAGTTTTAGGTTTTCTAAACCTCCATGCTTAGATGGTTCAGTCCCTCAAATCTCCCTAAAAATAGATCAGTTAGATAATGGATGCTTTTCATTAAAAGCATCAACTGAGTAAAATTGTTTATTAGATTCGGTGTTACGAAGGTGAGTTGTGTTCTTCAGTGTAAATTAAGAAAACGTTTTCATCTTGAACTGTGAGTGAGTTTAACCTCACTATGATTTTCATTTAGTTTGAGACTCTCGGCTTGACCCGGTAATCTTAATCAAGGGACACAATAAAAACAGAGGGGGGGAGAAATTAAGAAAATAAGCCATGTTTTCAGACATTCCTAATATATGACTGATGGATTTATTGCCTTCTTGACAGCGAGATCGCCGGTTTTTAACGCCATGTTTGAGCACGAGATGGAGGAGAGCAAGAAGGTACACTTTTACTGTGATTACAAGACATTTGCCGCAGCTGTTTTATCTGTACTTACTTTCTCTTTCATTTCCTCACACACAGAACCGGGTGGACATCAGCGACGTCGAGCCAGATGTCTTTAAAGAAATGATGGGGTTTATATACACGGGGAAAGCGCCAAATCTGGAGAAAATGGCCGACAGTTTGTTGGCAGCGGCCGATAAAGTAAGTGATGAAGCGACGTGGTTTAGTTTTTCATTAAAATTAATTTATGAACTGACAGATTTTAAAGTGATGGTGTTAGAATTCTACAATAAATGTAATATTTCTATCATTTTTATATATTTATCTTTTATATAATGCTGATCATCCTTTTAGCAAATAAGATTTTATGTGCTATTAAGCTGTGCACATTAACTTTATTCGATAATTAACTTCTTACCGTTAGCTGTAGATTCTGTGATTATATTTACCACCATTTCTGTTTTCTTACTTTTTAAAAAAATAATTTTTTTTTATAATATTTGGTAGTAGCAGTGACATCAGGTCTACTGAAGCGCCAGTCACAATCAGCCATCTGCTAATTTTACCCCGACCTCAGAGGTTAAGGCAGTTTTTCACACCTTTCACACACAATTCTGAGTTTCTTTGTGTTTCTTTGTGTCCATTTGCGTTTGAATGCATTATTCGAATATGATAAGGTATTCCTAATCCTATGCTGAGCATAACAACCCTTTCCCCGCCATCACGAAACGTGAAACAGGACGTAACGGGATAACTCGAAGCAATAACGTTGATCATGAGAGAGCAGATCGCTTCTATACCTCATGTGGACTGCACCACGGCTTGGGGGATCAAACCCCAGACCACGATTTTCTAGTGGCCCAGGGATCAGTTCTCTGGGCTCAGAAACGGCTCTTGCGCTTCACTAAACGTGCTGAACTCGCAGGAGGAAACAGACCCGGGTCCGGAGCGTGAGCAGAACTGCATCTAATTTGAATTTTTTTTTTTTTTTTTTTTTTTTTTTTACTTTTTTTAGGCTGTACACACGCTTTTACTGTCATCATTTACATGTAGTTGAACTTCACACACTGTGTCTGCACTAAGCCAAGACTCCTGCTTCTGACAACGTTTTTCACGTTTGTACGACAGAATCTCACAGCACAGCGAACGGAAAAATAAGAGAAAGTTGATCTGATCTAAACATGGCCAAGAATCACCTATTTTAAAGGGGGAAAAAAACAAAACATAATATGTTTGCATAAAACATATAGCATGTTGCAGTTGTACATTAAATTATTCTAGAAAAAAATTCAGGAAAAAAAGATACATATTTGTAAATATGTACTTTAAATGATTTGTGTCTGTCACAACAATGCAAAAACCACAGAATGACACTTTTAAAAATATTTTTAAAAAATGGACCAATCAGACGCCACTTTAGCTACATTCATCTCTCACGTGTTTTTATTTTTTTAACTGATTTTTATGTCTTTAAGTTTTATGTATTATTTCTCTCAGTAAAAAGCAGCAAGTCTCTGATAACTTGCTTCATTTTAAATTCATTTTTAATTTAAATAAAAAATTAAATTAATTAAACATTTTCCCCACTATTACTTGCATGGTGAAGTCAAAAATGAGAAAACATTCAGAGGCGTGTGAAATCATTGCATTTTGATAGAAAAGTACGGGAATGTACGTTTTTTTTTTTTTTGTTTTTTGTTTGTTTGTTTTTCATTCCTTAGCTATTAATTCTGATTATTTTATATTTAGGCCCAGTGTGAGCAGGGACACAAATTAACACCAGCGTTTATTACTTCTCAGCAACATTATCCTCATAGCTTCAGGTCAACATGAAATATTACAAATTAT
The DNA here is from genome assembly GCA_037576675.1 of Pangasius sanitwongsei. NCBI lineage: Eukaryota > Metazoa > Chordata > Actinopteri > Siluriformes > Pangasiidae > Pangasius > Pangasius sanitwongsei. The sequence goes on along the minus strand of CM075007.1, from coordinate 28,835,470 downwards.
AGTTTAGATGCTTTAAAGTGTGAAATAGTGCATTTCATTTTTTTTTTTTTTTTCCCCTTCCACTTTATAGAGTCAGTGAACGTTTAACATCTACGTTGGACAGAAATTCATGTGAGGTTTGGGAAGAAAAGTAGTTGTCTTGACAGAGCTGTAAATTGTGTGTGTGTGTGTGTGTGTGTGTGTGTGTGTGTGTGTGTGTGTGTGTGTAGTATGCTCTGGAGCGTTTAAAGGTGATGTGCGAGGAGTCTCTGTGCAGCAGCCTGTGTGTGGAGAATGTAGCCGACACGCTCATCCTCGCCGACCTGCACAGCGCCGAGCAGCTCAAAGCTCAAGCCATCGATTTTATCAACAGGCAAGTGCGGTTTCAAAAAAAAAAAAAAAAAAAAAAAAGAAAAGAAAATGCGCCACTGAACCGCGGCACTCGATGATAAATCGCTGCTGCCATCGCTGTTTACACACGCTGAATGTTAGCTAGCTCTGTTTTTCCTTTTTATCTCCTCTGTAGGTGCAGCGTCCTCCGACAGCTGGGGTGCAAGGATGGAAAATACTGGAATAGCAAGTATGTAATTAGCCTGAGTGAGTGTGTGTGTGTGTGTGTGAGAGAGAGAGAGAGAGAGAAAGACACACACAAGATTAATAACAAGCTCTTATCAGCACCAGCGAGCTGCATTAGAATTCATTGTTTCGGGTTTTGGCTGCTAAAACCTCTTCAGTCTCTGCTAGTTTTCTCCATATCTCTGAATTTATGATGTTAATAGACTTTCAGAAACAGTTTGGGAATATTAAAAACACCCATATTGCACACTTTTCATTTGTTTTATTTCTCCTCCCTGAAGTCTGGTTAGAATATTTGTGTCATCATTCATTCGTACATGACCATTTTCCAGCCATCAGAATTAAACAGGCTGTTTGTTTCTCTAACTTCACCAGTCATATACGTCTGTATATCTCACTTTCCGACAAATATCACACCCCATAGGCGCTTTCTTGATACACGCTAACTCACGCTAATACTACAGTTGTAAGGTTCGTACTGTTTTTTTTTGTTTTGTTTTTTACTTAGCAATGCTAAAAGCCTTCAGCGTTGTTGACGTGATAACTGAAATCAGCGAACACATTCAAGGAAGAAACGTCAGAATGAAATTGTGTTACTGCGGACATTTTTGTTTTTTCCTGTTCTGACACACAGCAGCATGTTTATTCCTTCTCCTCAGCGCGTTTAAAGAGATCTTTTGAGCAGGAACGCGTCATTTTCAGACTTCTTTAAGCTCGTCAAACTTCTGTGGGTGGGCGATACGATGAAAATGTCATATCACGATACCTTAAGGCATTTCTGAGATATACGTTATGTATCACGATGTACGGTAGTGTTACATTAAGAATGTTAAACAATTTTATTTCACAAAAATAAATCACTTGAAATTGAAGAAGGTTAAAAAAAACAATTCTAATAATTGTATAAAAATAAACTTTAAAAGTTCAGTACAAAATTAAAAAAAAAAAATCAGCTGTTTATAATCAGAGTATGTAATTATATATGTGTTATAACGTCAACTCTTGATTTCCCAAGACAAATTTCTCCTAAGGAAGACAATAAAGGCTAATCTAATCTAATCTTATCTAATCTAATCTAATCGCCGTTTTAAAAATATATATATTAGAAAAAGATTTCATGACACTCAGAAACTATCTCAGTGGCGCAACAGAAAAGCACGAGTTTGAATCTCGACAGTGCCGCAGCTGTCTGTGACCGAGAGTCAGAATTGTCTGTGCTGTCTGGGTGGGAGGAGCAAACACTCTCTCCCCTGTCAATCACAGCGACATTAGCCAATCGTGGACATCTGTGAGGTCATGTATGCAGAAGAGGGCAAATACTGCTTTCCTTCGAGTGTGATAGACTGCCTTGTGATGTTAGAAAAGATGCAGTTGGCTGGTTTCAGGTGTCACGTGGAAGCACGTGTTAGCCGTCACCCTTTCCACGTATGATAGGGGAGAGCTGGCAGGTGGGTGAGGATCAGTAAATGATCAAATTGGGAAGAAAATGGAGGGGGCGGTGCTTTTCCTCGACATTCCCGCATCAAATCGGAGAGACGGAAAGGAAACGAACGCCTGACGGAAATGACGCAGGCCAGAGCTTCTCACGTTTCTACGCATGCGCGGTGCAGGGATGTGAGCGGTTTCGGACGTTTCAGTGTAGACGAGCAATTTTTGGAAAACATTTATAAACGCCAGAGTTGACGGAGAACGTTTTTGAACCGCAAATGCAGTTTTCAGATCTATCCAGATTATTGTGGGTAGAGAAAAAGAGCGTCTAGAACAGCCTACGTGTACGTCCAGGTCGACTCTGTTCACCATACAGCTGATTATCGTTAGTGCCTTTGTGATGCTTTGTGATTATTGCTGCATGAATGAAAATCACTATCTGCTGTTCGGTCTTTAATTAAAAACTCCAATCAGGAGTGTTTTGTGACTCCTACAGCAGCGTGTTTATAAAGCAGTCACTCTTAATCACTCTCTCTCTCTCTCTCTCTCTCTCTCTCTCTCACCTCTGATGTCTGCTGAGCGTTAGATTAAAGCACTCCATCGATTTCGAACGTGTGTGGTGTTAATACTCTGATGTCTTTGTGCTCTTTGTGTCACAGCCACGCCGCAGATATAATGGAGACTCCGGGCTGGAAGGCAATGATCCAGTCTCATCCGCACTTAGTGGCCGAGGCTTTCCGCGCTCTCGCCTCGGCTCAGTGCCCTCCGTTCGGCCTGCCTAGGAAGAGGCTCAAGCAGTCCTGATCTCTCTCTCCATCTCTCTCTCTATCTCTCTCTCTATCTCTCTTTCTATCTCTCTTTATCTATTTCAGCTGGAAAGGGAATGGAGACAACGGGGGAAAAACATGAACTCGTACTGCTCTCACCGAGACATCGCTTTCAGCTTCAGATACACTCTCACTCTCTTACGTTATTCCTTTCTTTTTTTTTTTTTTTTTAAAATCATCCTCTCTCTGTTTTTTTTTCCTCCTTCTCATCGCTATCATTTTCTCATCCTCTTTCTCTCTTCCACACTCATTGGCATTCACTCTTTTTTTTCCCCTCTCTCTGATCCTCTCTCTTTTTTCCTCACTGTATCATTCTCTTATCCTCTTTCTTGCTTTCTCTCTTTCCTGTCGTTGTTTCTCTCTTTGCCTCACTTTCTATTTTTTTCTATATTGCTCTCTCTCTCTCTTTTTTTTCTCTTTCTTTGTCTTGCTTTTCTTTCTCCGTCTTATCAGTCTCCTTTTCTCTAGTTTCATTTTCTTCCTGTCATTTTCTCTCTCTCTCTCTCTCTGACACACACGCACTCTTTCTCGTTCTCTATCATTCTCCCTTTCACTTTCTCGTTTTATTTTCTTTCCTGTCATTCTCTCTCTCTTTCATTTCCTCCCCTTATCACTCTTTCTCTTTTCCTCTCTTTCACTTGTTTTCTTCTTCACTCGTTCCTTCTAATCATTCTGTCTTTCTCTCAACACCGAACCCTCGTCTCACTTTTCCTCATGTGACCGGTTTTTTTTTTTTTCATCTTTCTCTCTCTCTCTCTCTCTCTCTCGCTGTGTCTCTCTTTGGCACTTGGTCTAAATCCAGAGACAATAACGAGTGTGTGAACATCCTCTCCTCCTTCGGTGAGAGGAAAAGCTGTAACAATCGTTCTAACCTTTCGCACACAATATGTTCCGTTTCGGAGCTTTATTTTTTATTTATTTTTCTTGCCTGCACACATTCTCTCTCTCTCTCTCTCTCTCTCTCTCTCTCTCTCCCTCTCTCTGTGTCTTTATCTTTCTCGTCCACTATCTTTTTCTCTTTTCCACTCCGACTAAAACCATCTTTTAACAACAATATTTTTACAGACATTTCGGCTGACTGAGAACCAGTCGATGGACTCTGGCCTTTTTTTTTTCCCCCTTCCTCGTCACCTCTGATGGCCGTAAAAAGATCAGTGTTTGTTTATCCTGTGCCTGCCTCGTCCCAAACAGACCAGGCCGTTCGTTCCTCCTCACCTTTTGCACTAGTTCCCCGCGTCCAGCCGTTGTTTTGATACGACGTGTAAAAGGTTTGTTTAAAGCAGAAAATGTTCTAATGTTTGGCCCGTTTTCGTGACTAGACATTTGAGACGATCAGTGAAACAGATCATGCCCCATATTGATGGCACTATTTCTATGAAAAGGACTTACTTGACTTATATTTGAAAGGTAAATACTTTAACGTTTTTGTGGGGGGGGGGGGGGGGGGGGATGTAGTGTAAAGGAGGTATTATCCGTATGTTTCTACACTTGCGTTACTTATGTGACGTGACGTTACACTGTGAGAGAAATGAGGGCTAAAAGTTTGCCAGTTTGGCTCAGATTGATATAAAATGTACACAAATATATCTTGAGGTATTTTTCAGCCAGGCTTTTTCTTTAATTTGGTCTCCTCTTTCACTAAATGAGTCTTAAACACACACACAAAAAAAAATGAACATTAGAAGAAATGAACATTAATCCGTAACCCAACACACAGTGGTGCTTAAACAGTGCCAATATCTAAAAACTAGTGAATCCACGAAGACATAAGAAAAGCATCACGTTATTGACAAATAATTCAATGAAAAATGAGTCATCCAATAAGTTCTGGCACCGTTCTTTCAAATGGATGCTATTTTACATTTATTTTTTCCTCATAAAATCAGGATCACAAGCAAGTCAGTTTGGATTTTCCTACTTTATATTGACGAATTTTATAGACAGCTGATTTAATGCTTTTTGTTCACACCTGTGTAGCGACTGCTACGGTTGTTGCTTGTGGGCGTGGCCTGTCCAGCGTGTTGTGTTTTGGTTTGTTTGTTTGTTTATTTGTTTGTTTGTTTTTTAGTTTTGATGACAAAGTAGCAGCTGTATAACCTAATTAGTTAAACTAATGAGCAGTAATCAGTTGTTTGATTTTACTTGTTAAGTGCTCGACTTTGTACTAGCTTCATCGCACTGGCAGATTAGCAAAAAGCTAAATACTAGCTACATACACTCACCAGAGGCACCAATGATTTTTTTTTTTTTTTTTTTTGAGCAATGTCTTTATGAACATTTAATGAGAGGTCAGATGGTAAATGGGAAGTAATTGCAGGTAGAAACTGAAGTTTTGAGCAGGGAACTGAAGAAACGTCTGTCCACATGCGCCATAGGATTGGCCCGAGGCATCGGATTTGGATTCGTCACTCTTTAAAGTCTCATAATTTTCAGAGAACTGAAGAAAAAACACAATTTAAATGTTGCTGAAATAGCGGCTCATGTCACGCACGTACATACACGTACAGCTGGCTCTTTGTTCCTTGCTAGTGTGAACGTAGGGTACGTGTTTAGAGAAATAAATCATTTGCTATGACAGCATGGACTCGTACCATGGAGGAGTTAATTTATTGGACTTTGTGGCATTTTTAAAGAGAGTCCCCAGAACTTTGTAACATCTGTTTATTCAGTCATCCAGCACGATTTTGCTCTGTGTATCCATAATGTTCCATCGTTCTTAATTTTTTGGCCCTTAAAGTACTGTAATCTGTTAATATCCGAACACTAATTCTCCAAAATAATAACGCACGTATAATCCTAGCAGCGTTAATTAAGACTACAATTATCAGTGCATCTCTCAGCCAATAAGAACACACCATTCATGGCCCAATCTCAATATTCAATATCTTTTTTTTTCCCACCAGTCTGATGATGGTTGATGTTAAGATTCCTTAAAGTAACGTTATTTACAGCAAATTTCATCATCATACAAATACACCACATGTAATACTAACAGTTAGTACCATCTCAATTTATTAACATTTGCTTACTCCATCCATGACTACAAATAGGTTTTCATCAAGTAACTCCGTAATTCACATTTTTAATGTTTTACTGGCTGAATAATGTGTTCTGATTCATCATCATCATTCACATGTCACTTAATTTATGCTCATTTATGCTAATTTATGCTGGCTGGAATAAACTGCTTGTTATATAGTAGACTTTAACATTACTTATTGTGTAATAATACCGAAACTGTAAACAATAAGGCAAACAATGTTAAAGTATCCCAGTATTTACCTTCCAGAAATTTCCAGAACATTCTCAAAGAAAAAACAATACTGCTGTGCTTCACACACCTCCTATATATTCACACATCTCCTGTTAAACAGTGTGCCAGAACTTAATCAACGACTCAGTTTATTACCTGGAAGATCTGGCCAGGAGCGGGAGGCCAAATCACTGTAGATTTTAGAGCTTACCTTTCTCTAATCACCCTCTCCTCGAGTCCTTTACGAGCCGGGATGTGTGTTTTCAGCAGGGATTTGGTCCTCCTGGATGTGAGAGATCACACTCCGATCTCCGTCCACTGACTCAGCCAATACACGGTGCTGAGTATCGAACATTGGCATTATTGCACTGTGTGTTGGGAGATTTACGTCATGTTGTTTTGGTATATTTCACTAGTACTGGTGTTCTGATTGCATTGGAGGCATCTGTACGATGTTTAATGTTACATTGGTTGATTTGTTCTGTTTAAGGACTGTTTAAGAATGTGTTGTCATTAAAAATGTTTTTTTCAGCATTAAAAAGTGTGGTGGTGTTAAAATTCTTTATATCCAAAAAGTGTTGTAACTCTGTCCTGTCTTAGTGACGGAAAGGTTTTGGGTTCATTTATATATTTTATCTGGCCGACTGGACACTCGTGTAGGAGTCTCGTGTCAAGGAGAGTCATCTAGGCACTCCCTTCTGGCCCAGGAAAGTCTAGGAGACTTTTGGTTGACTTGCATAGGGCAAGCTCTTTTCATGACGACTCATGTAGGAGGCTTGCATCTCGCCCACTCGCCTAAAAAAAACACATCTAGGAGACTCTGTTTAGCTAACTCACTCAGAGACTCCTCTGGCTCACTCACATCTCAGAGACTTATCTGGCTCTCGCATCTAGGAGACTCTCGGCTGGCTCGCTCGCATCTAGGAGACTCTTGGCTGGCTCGCTCACGTCTAAGAGACTCTCGGCTGGCTCGCTCAAGTCTAGGAGACTCTCGGCTGGCTCGCTCACATCTAGGAGCAAGCAGCTTCGTTCTCAGGACTCCATCAGTGGACGGTGGATAGATTTTAACCAACCGGACTTCTTGCGAAAACTGTGATGAATTTACTGG
>CM075007.1:28813528-28828199 GCA_037576675.1 Pangasius sanitwongsei | reverse complement strand
CCATTTATTTCTGTAAAGCTGCTTTGTGACAATGTCCGTTGTTAAAAGCGCTATACAAATAAAATTGAATTGAATTGAAATTGAATAGGCGACTCATCTGGCTCACTCACATCTAGGAGACTCGTCTTTCTCACTCGCATTTGGAGAGTCTTTTCCAGCTGACGCACGTCTAGGAAACACACAGAGCAGCCTCTATTCTAGCCGACTCTCTCATAGCCTACTCGCATCCAACCAACTCAGATCCTCATCATCTAGCACGCTGTCATCAGGCCAACTGGCATCCAGCTGACTCTCGTCGTCTAGCCAACCCATATCCCCATTTTATTTCATTATCAAACACTCCATTCTGTAGTCCATTATTTGTGTCAGTGTAAATGTGAAAAATCATTGCTGACAACCTGAATATCCTATTCACTTTTTTTTTTTTTTAATCCCACTAAGAACACACCGTTTTATGAACAGTGATTAGGTTAATTGTGTAAAATATTAGCTTTTTATATAACTGGAAAAATGAAAGTAGACTGCAGGAATGTACTGTATTCTCATTAACTCTGAATAAAAGTGGTGTGTAAACGGTGTGTGTTTGCGAGCGCAGCCTGATTTGGTCCTGAATTAGCACTACAGCTGCAGCACTTTGCTCTATTAAAGCACGGCGCTTTCATGTGCTCCCTAATGCCAAGGCTGATTAAAGTGAACAGCAGGCACTAATCCGAGATACGAGACGGTCGTTTCCCTTGGAGCGTCTCCGTATCAGTGCTCTCCTCTCCACTTTTAGAGCGAATGAGGAAATACAGCCTCATGAGAAAAGCTGCTGTAAACCTGAGCTGCCTTTTTTTTAGGCCTAAGGGTTTGCTCTGAACACCAGAGAGTGTTTTTTTTTCAAGCAGAAAATAAATTATAATGAAAGAAATTGAACACTGTGCATCAGTTAGACCCAATACGGATCTCCACACCACGGGTGTGGGAATGTAGGTAGCACATTTTCTTCATGTCGATATAAAATTGATTTCTAAATTAAATAAAATGTCATTTATTTAAATAAATGTATTTGAGAAGTATTTCCTTTGTGACTTGGTGACAAAACTGATTTCTAACCACTCATGATGCAGAGATCGGGAGTCATTTCAAAGATATGTGGGAAAAAAAAATGTAGAACATTATGCAGTTTTCCGTGTTTTACATGTAGCCCAGAAAGAAATATTCTGGATATTTTCTTTGACCTGCTGAATGACACGACTTTCTGGAAAGGGTCAATTAACACTACTACTACTATTACTAATAATAATAATGTCAGTTAGTTGAAAATATTTCTTTGTGCTAAAGAGCTGGAAAAACATTTTTTTTAAAAATGCTGAAAGGAAAACACAAAGGTGTAATGTTGAGATTGAAAACCTACAAGACTTATTTTTAATTTGAACCTTTCTGTAATTGTTGCACAGCTACGTTTCTCAGACTGTATGCTAGGATTTTTTGTTTCTCTGAAAGTAAACAGGCAGTTGTTATGGTTTGTATATCGCACCGTAGGATGCAGTATCCTGGCGTATTTTTTTTTAGTCTCATACAGTATGTTATTGAATTTCTGTTTGTCTGATGATAAAAATATGTTCACAAATATTTTCGGTTCATTTGCGCTACCGCTGGTTCACCCTATTATTAATACGCCGTCATTACGTAATGGATATATTGTGAACGGTAGTTATGAACATAACTTAAAATTATGATTCATTATAAAATGCAAATGTTTTTAAGCATGTATATTCAAATATTACAATACAATATATACAAATATTCAAAGCCTATAAAATGCTTTTTTGGCCTGCCCTAAGTAAGGAATAAAACACGGGGGGTCGTATTGTTATAGTAAAATAATCAACAAGTTAACCGCCACCCTAAAGTTGTTTCTTCTCCTATAAAAGCTAGTCACGAAGCGTAAACTGTCCTGAAGATGTTGGAAAACTTAGTTATGGCTTTACCTCTGACTGTTACAAAGCGCCGACACTGGAGACTCCTTCCATAAATAATAAATAAATATCTCTTCACTTTAAGAAAACTTCATCATATCAATAATTATACATTTTTATATCTGTTTATATGGAATATATCTTTAATGATCAGTGTTATTAATTGTCTTTCCTCTTATACCACAGCAATGTGATGATAGTTACAGTTTTTATTTATTAAACAATGATACTGCATACTTTTTATCTATTTATAGTTACATTTAATGTTCAATGTTAGTTTTCTCTCTTGAAGTTAATAAGACAAAAAGAAAACGCAGCTTGTCATGTTACTGAGAAACCGCAAAGCGTAAACTCCTCTGTCCTGAAGATGTCAGAAAACTTAGTTATGGCTTTACCTCTGACTGTTACAAAGAGCTGACACTGGAGACTCCTTCCATAAATGTTAAATAAACATTTCTTTACTTAAAGAAAACTTCACCACATCAACGTTTAGACACTTTTAAAAAAAAAAATCCTTCATCTGGAGCATGCGCTGTGTGAATGAGCTGTTACTATAGAAATGCTAATGTATTAGAACAAGTGCATTAGTAGACACCTGTCAGAGCTGCTGTTATAGAAAATTAATCAACAGCTTCTGACAAATTACAATCAAGAATTCAACAGAACTGTGTTAAAATCTAATACAAATTTTTTAGTATTTTGGTGTTGTGAATTGAAAGTGAATTCTCTAACACAAATTATGTAAAAATTAAAAAGTCTATTTAATGGAAATAAAGTGTCAGGAGAAAAGTTCATAATTTTTAAAGACATCATTTTCTATCTTGTCTTATACTCTACTTGTCTCTTAATCTTAAAACATTTCAGAAATTCATTTCACTGAAGATGATTTTTCAGCAGAAAGTCAGTCTGAGATTAAGGATAAAAAAAGCCTGAGACAAGCAAAAGCAATTAACACAAGTGTGCACACAGAGGAAGATTTTATTTTCTTTAGTTCATTGAGGAGCCTGTGGAGTGAATCATCATCATCCATCATCATCATCCTGAAGTCTGAAGTCTGAATGCAGTCACGATCACTGTCCTTTCAAGAAATTCTGGCATCGATATCTGAATAATGGTAACGTATTAAAAGCAAATACAATGCATACAAATTTGATTTGATTTAGTCATAATGATACCTGCTACATGAACACTGATAACTGTTTTTTCCTTTGTGTGTTATTTTACAGAGAAATTAGACAGTACAGGAGGAAAGTGTTGGAAAATAATACTGCAGTAAGTCCATAGTGAGGCCGAACAACTTAATTTACATTCCACATCAAAATGAGGTAAATATCCGGTTTATATCTACACTAGGAGAAGGAATAGAAATTTCAATACGAGGCAAACGAAAGGACAGTTTAGTTATTATTAACTCACTAATAACGCACCTTGGGAAAGTATAAACAATTTCACGTTGGGATATTTTTGGATTAAGGATCCAAATTAGGTTGTGTAAATTTCATGATTGACTGTTTCATTACTCATCACAATAAAAAAGGAACATACTCAAAACATTTAAAATGAGGTCCAGACGATATATTATGATTATACTGTTATCACGATGACATACTAGCTCTTCACGATACATGAAAGTTTCTAAAACTTTAAGGATTTATAAATCACCTATTTTGTTTCCTGGTATAACTTAAATAAACAGAATTGTTATGTAGTGATGTTACACTGTTATCGAGATTCTAGTATACATTTTTGGCCACATAAGGAAACTACATAATGATATGTTGTAGGTCAATAACATTTATTCATTTTATAACTGTTTAAAATAAATCCAGATAACAAGATGTCGTCTTTAAATGTATCTCCAGTTGTTATTTCTCTCCGAGACTGCTGGCATGACTGACAGGTTAAATTTCATTTTTTGGCTTGAGTCCCTTCATTTAGCGTGTGCAACTGAAATTTCTCACTGTAATTAATGTTAATTAGAGCCTGGAAATGCGGAGCACTGTGGCAAGACCATGACAAAGTGTCGTTAATTGGCTGCCAGATTCACTAAACCCACCTGTCCGATGAATAGAGCTCTCGTGGGGCAACCTGGAGTTTCATTTTTACTTTTTCTTTTCCCCTGAAAGATGATTTAACCGGATCACAATGAAAATCCTGGCAACATCACATGTTCTCTGTGATTTACAACATTACTACAATGAGCAGAATTACTGATGGAGTTAACACACATACACAGACACACACATACCAAAAAATTTCTACTTATTTTCCATGTCTGTTTTGTCCTCAGTAGCTGGTTTGCTCTTAATTGTCTGAGCAAATGTCAGTTGGACTTCATCCTCAAGCAGCAACGGTTTCTTTGAATAACTTGTCCAGCCTCAGCGTGGCACGTGACACCTCTGATATAAACATATCTTGAACTCGATTCTCTCTTAATTAGAACTCACCATGTGCCCACCATTTCCCTCACATGAAAAGCAGAAGTTTGTCCAAAGCACATGCTAATGGTCTTGCCTGAATGGAACATCTGGACTGGTTTTTAATTGTGCCTGATATATGCAGAACATGTGGTATAGATGAGGATCTCAGTGCTGTAGGGTGAGTCAGTTTGGGCCAAATCTGGGAGAAACTGTGGGAGGAGTTCAGGCCGGGTTTGGTTCTGAGATACTTAAATAGTTTGGGGTGTGATTTTCAGCCATGCTTAGGACTGAACCAGCCCATGGGTTTGAGCCAGATTTGGTCTCTGAGAAAAGTTTGGGCTGGGATTATGGGCCAAGGTTGGGAACGAGTCAATCCATGAGTTCGAGCCAAGTTTGGCTTCTGAGATATGTAAATAATTTGAGTAGTGATTTTGTGCCAAGTCAAAGTCATGCCTGTGAGTTTGTGCTGAAAGACATTTTGGGCCGAAGTTAGGAGTGAGTCATTCCATGTTTGGTCAGAGTTTGGTCTCTGAGTTACATAAATAATTTGGGCCATGATTTTGGACCGGGGTTAGGAGCAAGTCAGCCTGTGAGTTCGGGCCAAGTTTGGTCCATGGATTTGGGCTATGATTTTGATCCCAGGTCAGAGCGAGTCCACCCAGACAGATTGAGAGAGATTTTTGACTGAAGTTGTGATAGATTTGGGCCTTGAGTTCAAGTCACATTTGGGGTGAGAGTTTACCGTATGGAGGAGATGTAGCAGTGAGTTTAGGAGATGGTTTGTTTGGTGAGTAATGGGCCTGGTTTGGGCTGCATACTTGGCCCAGGTTGGTTTGAGTCAAGTTCAGGTGGTGAGATTATCCTGTGGAGGCATAAGGTGTGTCACTGTGGTAATTATAATCAGGACAGATTTTCTGCACCAGTTTATAGTCGATGCTGTAAAAAGAGATGTAGATGCATATGACCTTAAATGGTTTGGAGCACAGCCATGAGACGTGGCTCTGTGTCTGTTCCTGGTAGCATGTTTTCGAGACGTCAAAGCCACATATCCCCGATTTCTTGTTCCGGTCTGTTTTTTCATACTCAACTCGACAGTTGAAGGATTTAGTGTCCTTTGTTTCCACTGTGCTCTGTTGTGCCATTTCAAACTCCACCACTTTGGACGGTGGTACCAAACTCACCGAGACGTTCCCTAAGCCAGTGGAGTTGTGCCGGAAGTAGACGCTGAATGTCCCATTTCCATGATCCACTATCTTCCCCGTGATCAGGAGGTTCAGCTTTACTGTCTTGATGTTGGAGTTGAAATCTCCCCAGCCAAACATTTTCTTGAACTTTCCCGTCTTCACTATGGGTCTGCGTTTAGTCCTGCTTTGCACCTCCCCAACAGCTGTCTGGTTAGATAACCAGTCCCATGAGTCCTCCATTTTTTCCAAATATGTCATCTGTCTCATGCTGCTCTTGAGAGTGTGATATCCTCTAGAGAACAAGCGCAGAGGGTTTGGCGTGCGACTGCTTGGCCCTTTGGGGGAATTGTTGCCTTCATTATCACTCTCTCCCCAGTCCATAATGCCCAGCTCGGGAATCTGCAGACGCCTGCATGTGACCTTCACAAAAAGAGAGGGAAAAAAAGACACAGTAAGCGTTAGAGCATGAACTCCCAGTAGAAGCTATTTATTTTTGAATCAACCATGAAATTAACATAATAAAGGGTATGGAGCAAGAAAATCCAGTGTTCAGGTTTTCTGTTAGAAAAACACTTAAAAAAATATCATTAAAAAATAGTGCATTAGGCAGATGCAAAAAAAAAACACATGAAGAGGTTGTTATTTTCTGATATGCTGCTGTGGCAAACATTAGCTTACTTGGTCACTATTTTTTTCTCTCTCTTAATGGAGTGATATTAAATCAGCACACTCCACACATCAACAGGGTACCATTACACCCTGGTTGTTACGGATATGTTTGTTCTCTTAATTAACACATTTCCACACACGGTAGCCTATAAATCATTCCTTTCTGCATAAAATCATTAGGACTTCCAAGGTAATGACTTGCAACTCTAGACTAAAGACCTTCAACCTGACTCGAGCTTCAGAGCTTACAACTCACAAATGAACTCGGACATCTTTTTATTGGGGTGGAAAAAGTACTGAGTAAGTTATACTGAAGTGAAAGTATAGGTAATGTGTCAAAAGTTTACTACCTTTAATTGCACTCAAGTTATTATAAGTAAAAAGTAAATATCTTTAGCTTATGAAATGAAGTTGGTTGTGTTTCTATGTTGTTGATTTGGTGTTTTAAGCCAAAATGTGAAACAAAATTTCATTCTGTTGATGTTTAGCGTACAGGCTGGATGAGAGAAGAAGAGATCTGTGAGATTTGTAATGAGTACTATGAATGTCTGAAAGAAAATGTAAGGAGTAAAAATTTAAGATTTTACTTGGAAGTACAGTTACTCAAGTATTTTGCACCCCTGCTGATTACTGACCTGTGACTGAAGTAACTCAGCATGCAGAAAGAAATATCAAGTCTCTTCCATAAATTATGTGTCAGTGTGGAAATTGGACAATCTAAATTATTAGTTTCAAAAGTGTACATTTCAAAGTGTACAGTTTCAGCAAAGTGTAAATAAAGTGCTTGTCTAAACCATTACTGTTTAGGCGTTACTGGTTTCCTGATAACATGGTTACATCATATCACAATCCTTGGGGCTCATGTATTGCACTGGACACAAACAAATGTATTCGTAAATCATTTACACAAGAAATGTGTATTCAGGAAAAATCCAGTTAGCTTGGAAAAAGTTATGCTACTGAGTTGTCACTGAGTTACTGCAAAGCCAAATCAAAACAAATCTATAAATCAGCACAAGTAAGACTAGTCATTCAATTATGACAAAAGTAACCCTATGGGACCCTATAAAAGTAGGCAGCATTAGTGGTAGCCAATGAGCTGCTATGACTGAGCTGCTTTACTCAAAGATTTAGCACACAGCGATCTTAGGAGCCACGATTTCACCGTTTAGTCGTCATTTTGTCATTTTCAGCTCATTGTCAGCTTTGCTCTTAATGGAGATTTGTGTGTGTGGCTTAACAGTATAAAGTGTCAGGATTGGCATTTATTGACAAATAAGGAAAGTCAGTGTTACTGAAAGTCTCATAAATCTGGAAATAATTTTTTAGTTCAGTTTTCACCAAAAATCTTTATACACGACTTTACTAAAATACTGAGTCCTCACTAAATGCTTCACTGAATCTACATTAGAGGCATCCTGATATAAGAAAATAATGCACAGTAGCTAGCCAATAAGAAACAAATTGATGTTGTTATGTATATAATAATTACTATACAATATATAAAGAAACATTGCTGTGGATTTATTGTTGGATTTCTTTCCCCCAAAATGAATCATTCCAGTATCCCAGAATTTTAAGGCACTGAATAATTCCTCACTCTATCTATGTTAATAACTGCCTTAAACTCATTACAGAAAGTCTGCAAACCACAAATAGTTGGACCATAAGCCCCGCCATCATGCCGCAGCCATCCCACGCACCAAAAAACCATTTTTTTGCTCTGGGATGTCAAGTTCTGGGCCACTTAAGATAAAGTCTTAATAATTTGTAGAAATAATCCAAACTTAGTTTTATTGGTAATTAGCGGCGGCTGCTGTCCCAAGGCACAGCGGAGGGGATCATTTGCTGCGGCAGATGTGAGAGCTTTCAGTAGGGCTGTTTGAAATCACACACACACACACACACACACACACACACACCAGACACACGAACAATGCTGTGCTAATTACACATTTTGCTGTAAGCTTAATTGAGTCATATGCGAATTCAGTCTGCAAAGCCAAACGCTCGTTGCAAACATTACCCTGTAAAATCATTGGAACAGGGGCAGAGCTCTGCAAAAGCAAGATAACAAAACGTTAGTATATAAAGTGTGTGTGTGTGTGTGAGTGTGTGTGCAAGCCTATAGTTGCTTATACGTTGTGGTTTTATCACAGAAAGCCTTGTTCACCTCAGACACACCTGCGCAAATGATGCAAACAGGCCATAATGACCCAGCAAATTGAGAGCTCTGTGTTTAATGTGAAATCGATGAACTGAAGGGTCTCATCATTTATCAGTCCCCACACAACCTAATTAACACACCATGTCCGTGGAAATAAATAGAGAATAGGATAATGAAAATGTCTGCTGTTTTCTGCTTGAACAAAAACATTTAAATATTAAATGTAGCCCCAATGAAATGGCTTGTGAGCTATGAATTGATTCCATATGTTGACATACTTCCTTTTGAAACAGGAAGTCAGTATGTTGAAGTGCTTAACTGATTTACACAAGAGGAAATAGCGTTCTAGATACGTCACAGAATCTAAACGCACTTGACAGTAGCTTAGTGAACAAGCTAAATGCACTCAGTGAAGAGTTTAAAGAGAGCCTTTTTTCAGCACTGGAGGATTTCTCACCTCCGCCTAGACGTCGAGATGCTGTGTGTTTTTGGAGTTATGCCTTACATGCTTGAGTTGAGGCTGCTGGGTCGTCACTGAGAGACATCTGACACGTCTGATGATAGATGAAATATCACTGTTTCTTACTGATGGAAAAGTCATGACTGTGAACAAGGACTGAATCTCATTCACATAACTGCACAAACTCCACCCTAATTCAAATGAATAAATTCCAACCATTTAGCCTCCACTAAGGGATGGTTAGAAAAGGGACTGTGTGGGGGAAAAACTCAGCCAAAAGCATATCGATGAACCATGTGTAACGTTAATGAGCTGCTACTGTAGAGCAAGACGTGCCTCCTGGGGCTGGATATATACAGTTCCCTCTGAAAGTATTGTAACAGCAAGGCCAATTCTTTTGTGTTTGTTATATACTGAAGACATTTGGGTTTGAGATCAAAAGCTGAACAAGACAATAGATCAGAATTTCAGCTTTCATTTTCTGATATATACATCTATTATGTGATGTATATTTGTGCCAGACCACCCAATTTTTATATGAGCAAAAGTATTGGAACAGATAGTGTTGAAGTAAGTAACACATAATATTTGGTTGCATATCTCTTGCTTGCAGTGACTTCATCAATTCGGTGACCCTCTGACATCACCAAACTGTTGCATTCTTTTTTTTATGATGCTTTTCCAGGCTTGTACCACAGCTTCCTTTGGTTGTTCTTAGTTTCGGGGGGTTTCTCCCTTCAGTCTCCTCTTCAGGAGGTGAAATGCTGCTCAGTTGGGTTAAAGTCTGGTGATTGACTTGGCCAGTTTAAAACCTTCCACTTTTTCCCCTGATGAAGTCCATTGTTGTGTTGGTGGTGTGTTTTGGCTTACTGTCTTGCTGCATGATGAAGTTCCTCCCAATTAGTTTGGATGCATTTCTCTGTAAATTGGCAGACAGAATGTTTCTGTAGACATCTGAATTCATTCTACTGCTACCATCATCAGTTCCATCATCAATAAATATTAGTGAGTCTGTTCCAAAAGCAGCCATGGAAGCCCAAGCCATGACACTGCCTCCACCATGCTTGACCAATGAGCTCGTATGTTTTAGATCATGAACAGATCCTTTCTTTCTCAAAACTTTGGTCTTTCCATCACTTGGTAGAGGTTAATCTTGGTTCCAGAGCTTTTGTGGCTCATCTCTGTATTTCTTTGCTAATTCCAATCTGGCCTTCTGATTCTTACTGCTGATGAGAGGTTTGCATCTTGAGGTATTTCCACTATACATTTCTGCTCTTGAAGTCTTCTTCAAACGGTGGATTATGATACCTTCACACCTGCCCTGTGGAGGTTGTTGGTAATGTCACTGACTGTTGTTTTTGGGTTTTCCTCCACAGCTCTCACAATGTTTCTCTCAGCAGCTGCTGTTGTTTTCTTTGGCTTGGCTTGGTGCTTCACTGGTTAGTATACCAGTGGTTTCTTTCTTTTTCAGGAAATTCCAAATTGTTGTGATCTTTCTGATCTTCATCTTGGTGTCCTTTTTTAACAATAAATAAAGTCTTCACAGGCGAAACCCAAAGCTCAAACCTAAAGTAGACATTCAGAGCTATTAATTATTTAAAAAATAATCTAACAGGGGCTCACCTGGGCGACAAGAAACACATATCAGTCACATGTTCCAATAATTTTGATCACTTGAAAAATAGGTAGGTTCAAACAAGAGGTGCCATGTTCTGAGTTGTTTAACACATCTAGATGTAAATATTTAGAATAGAAATCTCACCCTTCCACATTTTACCTTTTCAATTCTCACCTTTCTAAATCATAGTTTTCCTAATCTTAACATTGCATATCTTATCTTTCTGAAGTCTAGGAAGGGACAGAATTCGATTTGAGTGTATATTTCTGTTGGGTGTGTTGCTGTGCAGTTCTGTTCCTTTGCTTGGATTATTTTAATTGTCCCCAGTTCAATGGTGCTGATGTTGCTGTGAGGTGAGGAATTTTGACTGGAGGCATCAGCATACAGATGAGGTGTTTTGTCGCTCTGGCGTGCGCTTGGAATCTGTGAAACATCCTGTCAAACACTGCAGAATCCCCTGAGTCTCGGTGTGAGTCTTTAGTTCCCAGTTGACACAGCATGAGACATGACTCAAGGTGGGACATGAGGAGAAATAAAACTCTCTCACCCTGTCACATAAGCAGCTCCTGTATCTAACATAGTGTGTGTGTGTGTGTGTGTGTCACAAACCAATCAGTCGAAAACTTTTTTTTATTAAGTTAAAGTTTTTATTATCACACACACACAAACACACACACGTACATGCACTCAGTGGTGTGTATGAGGAAGGTTAGACACTGACGCAGCTTGTTTGGATAAAAAAGGTAAAGCTCGGCAAGGTCTCTTAGAGGAGAACAGCGAGAAAGATTAATTAAGACGGCTTTAGTTAATCTGCAGCGCTGGGCTGCGGGCAAATTCGACTTTCCTCAAAACAGAGAACGTTTCAAAAATAACCTTGAAATTTACAGCAAAAAAATAACAGGAGATGACATTTCCACTGTGCAAGCATGATCATGACCAAACTA
Organism: Pangasius sanitwongsei; assembly: GCA_037576675.1. NCBI lineage: Eukaryota > Metazoa > Chordata > Actinopteri > Siluriformes > Pangasiidae > Pangasius > Pangasius sanitwongsei. The sequence goes on along the minus strand of CM075007.1, from coordinate 28,816,776 downwards.
ATGGTGGGAGGAAAAACTAATAACTGTAAAAGTGCAGATGCAGAGACATTATCACTCACAAATTCTTCTGTAAATAAAAACATGTGCTGCACCAGCGCAAAACTCATTATTAATTAACTTTCTTAACTTACTTTAAAATAATTACTTCAATATATATAATAAATATTATTTTGTGGCACTGTGTTCTGTTTATCATTTTTATTTTTTTAAACCAATTTTACTTTTGTGCTTCACAGAAAAATGTGTTTGTTATTGTTATTGTTATTCATAGCACAAGGTTTTAATTTAAAACATATTATATATATAATTTATACTGTATATAACTTAAAAATATATTTTTAAAAATATATTTAAAAAATTTAAAAAAATCTATTTTAAATAAATAAATACATTTCAAATAAATTAACAATAGATAAGTTAATCTGAAGTATAGGGATGTAACCAAATATGAATTAAGTATTTGTACTGAACCGATAATGTGTTCTACAAATACAGATATGAATAGGAGGCACACTTTTTCTTTCTTTTTTTTTAATAAAGAAATCTTGTCAGAAAGTTCACAAGGGTATCTGGTTGAGACTAGAGGCATGTATTGGGACCAAAAAAGTCCTGAGAACGGGAGGTGTTTACTTTCATGCCGGCGTTCTCGGGACGAACAAAGAGCAGCGCGATGCTGTGTGATGCATTTACTGCATATTTACAGGTCAGTCACGGTGGTTTAAATTACATTTCCATTTAAAGTTGTTAGAAAATATTGCAAGTCAAAATAAAACTGCAGGATTTAAAAAAAAACACTCTAGTTGACTGATTATGAACTGGAGTGATGTAGCTGAGGCTGAGGAACTGTCAGAGGCAGAATTCACACACCATGCTTGCGTTTCTACTGCTGGAGTTTCTGGGTGGATTTGAGCGCCCACTTTGTGTTTAAATCCAAATACAGATATTTGGAGCACTAAACCTCTCAGAGCAAAGTGGCAGTCTATAATAAAATCATTAAAAAAGTAATAATCATTTTTATCTAACGGGTGGCACAGTGGTGCAGCTCCAGGGTCCCGGGTTCATCCCAGAGTCGGGTTACTGTATGTGTGGAGTTTCACATGTCCTTGCCTTGTCCCTGTGAGTTTCCTCCGACCTCCCAGAAACATGCAAGTAGATGAGTTGGCTAAGATAAAGTGCCCCTTGGTGTGAATGAGGGTTTGCATGTGTGTGTGAATGTGTGTGTGAATGTGTGTGTGCATGATTGTGTGAATACGTGTATGTGAATATGTGTGTGCGAATACGTGTGCGGGAATACATGTGTGTGCATGAGCGTGTGTGCATGATTGTGTGAATATGTGTGTGTGAATGTGCGTGTGCATGAGCATGTGAATGTGTGAATGTGCTTGTGTATGAGTGTGTGCATGAGTGTGTGCATGAGTGTGTGCATGAGTGTGTGCATGAGTGTGTGAATGGTGCCCTGCGACATCCTGACGTCTCATCCATGCCCATCACGCCCAGTGCTCCTGGAATAGCCTCCAGACCCTGATCAGGATAAAGCAGTTACTGAACATGAGTGTGTGTGATGTTTATATAAGAGAAACAAATAAAAATGAGTATAATAATTAACATGTATATAACAGTATGATAAAAGGGGGAAAAAAAGAAGTGATCTCATTTCCTCCTAAATATATGCCTTCTGACTGCAAGAAGAGAGGCGTCGTATCCTATACGCTGTTTAACACGAGCACTTGGACATTCAGTCCAATCAGAATCAGAGATCGGAGTATTATTACATCACTGGGCATGTAAATCCTCTCAGTGGGTTGCCAGATTGGATTGATTTGGTTCTGAATATCTGTGAATTGTAGTGGCAATTTTTTCTACCTCAACGTGATTATGAAATAGAATTAATAGGGTAAACTGCGTAAACTGGCAACCCTGACTCTTATTTTAATACTCCCTGACTCTTATTTAGGGATAAATTCACATATTTACAATATATTTTTTGTGAATCCTTTTATTTCTGTAAAGCTGCTTTGTGACAGTGTCCATTGTTAAAAGCGCTATACAAATAAAATTGAATTGAATTGAATTTTAACTCCACATTTTTTCGGGACGAAGTGCTCCGTCTATCCATCTCTCGAATGGACAGGTTATTTTACAGCCTGGCAGCGAGAGGTCATCGCCATGGCGACCTGTCCAAGCCCAGGAGACGGTTATTAAAAGTCGGTGTGGTCCCGCAGGCAGAGAAAAGGACGATGCTGCTGCAGGAATGTGTTTTTCCTGCTGTTGTTTCATTTCAGCCACGGGCTACAATTTCTGTTCGGCGATCAGATCAGCGCTATTTCTCTCTAACACACTCTCGTCCTGTCTTTCTCTGTTTCTCTCTTCTGACTTCCTGTGACGAGAGATTCAGTCAGAGTGGTTAATTAATGTTGGGAAATTATTATTGACTGAAGCAGCTAATAAGGGCTTGACTGATATATTGATTAGCTGAAATGAACCAATGTTAAAGTTTTCTGAAAATCAAATGTACACAAGTTTTATCTTTACCACAAATGTAGTCAATCAACACGTGTTTGGTGTGTGAGCTGCGAGGCTAATGTAGCTAACAAGCAGTAGCAGTAGCAGTAGAAGACGACACAGTGTGACTTCCTGTGTTTTTTTTATTTTTGTTTTAATATGAAACAGCTTGATGGGGAACTGCACAATGAATCTTGCTGTGCTTGTACATTGACAGTGAAGGTATGTGTACTGTCATCTATAAAAGGAGCTGAAATCTGGAACATGATTTATAGGGGCAGCCATGTTGTCCTGGATGCCTCGTAACAATCACTGTGTCTTAAATCATTCCCTTTGTTCACTATTTACTATATGGACAGGAGTGAGGGAGACAGTGGATTGTGACTAGCAAGTGCTCCGGAAACATCATCGTCACCCGACAATCCATAAACATTTAAAACACTACATTCCAAAGTATCTAAAACAACCTGGAACCATAAGAGTATTTAAAGTGATTTTCTAAACTGAATTAAATACAACAATGCTTTAGTGGCATTAAACTACATTCCTTACTTACATTGCCACACGATATGGCCAAAAGTATGTGGACACCTGACCACATATGGATCACACCCATATGTGGTTCTTCCCCAAACTGATGCCACAAAGTTGGAAGCAATTTTGTAGAACGTCTCTGTGTGCTGCAGCATTACAGTTTCCCTTCACTGGAGCTAAGAGGCCCAAACCTGTTCCAGCATGACGATGCC
>CM075007.1:28798794-28813428 GCA_037576675.1 Pangasius sanitwongsei | reverse complement strand
TAATGCTCTTGTAGCTGAATGAACACAAATCCCCACAGCCACGCTCCAACATCTAGTGGAAAGCTTCCCAGAAGGGTTGAGGTTATTATAACAGCAAAGGGGGGAACTACATTTGGAATGAGATTTTCAAAAAGTGCATATGGATGTGATGACACCTGACCACAAGTATGTGGTCAGGTGTCCACATACTTTTGGCCATATAGTGTATATGAAGTGACTTTTAAAAGTAATACACTGCAGCATTTTTCTTATATACAATGTGGTATAACTCCACATCTTAGGCTCCACCTCTCAGAATTTAAAGGCTTTTAAAGGCACTGTAACTTTTTTCTTAAATGCAGTGTGGTGTAACTCCGCCTCTAAGGCCCTGTCTCTCGAACTTTAAAGGATGTACACAGCAGATTTTTTCCTTAAATGCAGTGTGGCATAACCCCACCCTGACATCCACACCTGTCAAAGTGTAAAGGCTGTATGAGTAACCTTTTTCCTTCGACACTGTGTGGGATAACTCTGCCCCTTAAACTCCACCTCTCAGAGTTTAAATATTGCACCATGGTTTAACTCCACCCTTTAGACCCCACATCGCAAAACATGTTGTGGTATAACTCCGCCCCTGTAGGCCCCGCCTCTCTGTGGTTAAAAGTTGTACACATTGACTTTAATCTTAAATGTGTTAAAAGTGTGGTATAACAATTCCCTATGAATGTAGTTTATATTTTGATTTTAATTTTGATTTTTGATGTAACAGGAGGGACTGTTGCTGTGGCTGTTTATTCTCATTCATTTAAAAAATGATATCATGGAGCTATATGAAGATATGATATTTATTTCTGTAAAAAAAATTTTTTATAATTATCAAGAATTATAATTCTTATAATTATTGTTATAAGTGACTTGCTTTTGTCAGAGTTCAGAATTGTTTTGTTCAGAATTTTGTTTGTTTGTTTGTTTTTTTAATCATATCAGCAAAGCCCTGTTTATGTAAAATTGATGTCTGCTTTAACTTTTGATCACATTAAATTCATCAGTTATCAGAACCTCTTTAAAATCAATATCCATGACAAAATCTTCATATCAGCTGTACTCTCTGCCCCTTCATTTGCTTATGAAATGAAATTAACACATATTCATTACTGATTTCAGAGTCTAACTGAGAATAGACGCTTAAAATGCACTATGCGCTTATCCTAAAAAAAAAAAAAAAAAAAGATTTAAAATCAGCTAAAGCCTCTCACTTTTTTCTCTTATACTTGTTTTTTTCTCTCCCATTCATATTACACTCATTTTAATTTCTCTCCCTCTCTCATGTCTGTGATATGTATGTGTTTGAGGCCGTGTTTCCTCAGCGGTGGCTGTGGGATGAGGTTCAGGTGTAGGGGGAACACGAGGCAACAGTAATTAATTGGAGCTCTGATGGCTGAGAGCAGGATCACGCACCGAAACCATCACCATCACTCTTCATCACTGGTCTGACACACTGACTGAGCTCAGTAGACTGCAGCACTCACGAGCCATGTGTGTGCGTGTTTGTGTGTTTTGTGCGTGTGTGTGTGTGTGAGAAATCCCAGCCGTCATTAGCACTGCTAACACACCACGCCATTAACCCTCCTGTAGGTTTCTCTACTTAACAATGATTGTTGTATTCCATCACCCCAGGCTGTCTCATTACAATTTACAGCTGTAATATTTACCATCACATAAAATTTCTATTTTATCCGTTTATCCGTAATGGAGCAATAATGAAGCACCAACACCCGTTTCATTCCCTGTCTCATGATGGGAGTAGAAATAAGAGACGCACTTAAAGTAAATGATAACAAGAACCAACTCTTGTCACCCAGAAGAGGATGGGTTCCCTTTTGAGTCTGGTTCCTCTCAAGGTTTCTTCCTCATATCATCTCAGGGAGTTTTCCTCATCACAGTGGCCTCTGGCTGGCTCATTAGGGATAAATTTATACACTAAAATTTTATATCCTGAATTTATATATTTCTGTAAAGCTGCTTTGTGACAATGTCTATTGTTAAAAGTGCTATACAAATAAAATTGAATTGAATTGAATTTTCTGTAACTCAAACGTTCTACAACATTAAATGTAACTATAAACAGTTAAAAAAATGACATGTTCTTTAATGAATAAAAAAAAATGTAATCATTGGCAAATTGCTGTGGTATAAAAGGAATAAACCACTTTGAGTCTTACTATTATAGGCTTTCCAGGCAGAAATGATAACTTCACTTCATCACACCACCATGTTGATTATTTTCCTATAACGGCACGACACACAGGGGTTTATCCCTTAAATAACATTTATTGATGGGCATAAGATGCCTTGTGAAGCTTCCTGGTTTTGTTGTTAAAGCTTTGGAGTGTTGAAAACGGCGAGCGGAGTGAAATCTGTAGTTTGTAGAAATTACATGGCCATGAACTCGAGACATCTTGTTTTTCAATTCTCTGAAAATCGTGTTCACGCTGTTCAATCATGTGTTACTCCTAAACTGTTTGGATTTGAGGATAGCACCAAAACTTTTGAAGCAATCAAACTACTTTCTGTGTATCAGTGCTGTTTGTAGCTCTAAACATCATCAGCCATGTCATAATGGCAATCTGTCAAAGCTGTATGCTTTGTAATACTGAATGGAGCTTTAATACGGCTCGTTACTGCATCGCTGCTGATGTTCATTATGTGGATTGTCCTGCATGTATTCAGTGAAAATTTCCACTTCCCAAAAACTGTTTGTGCCAATCTTCAGTGTTTAGTCTCACCTGGATATCTGTAGGTATGTACCTAAGAGCTGCTGCTGTAATCATAAACACTGGTGACGTTCACATTACAAGCTTCTTTGTACAGTTCACTTTGTTTTGCTCAGATCAGATCGCACACTCTTCCCCTGTGACATGCAAAGGTTTCACTACTTGGTTTTGTTTCCTTGCAGATTTGCCTGAGTCAGTTCCCAAAATATCAAGTAAATCACCATCATTCTACTGAATACAGCACTGTTGCTGTCTGCCATTGTTGTTTTGTTGTGCTGCTGACACATGATGATGACGATGATGACGATGATGATGGCAGTGATGTGTGCATGAGCACTGGGGAAAAATAAAAGCCACATGAATTCCAAATCTGACTGTGCTGTTCATCCTGAACATCCTTCCTACACACTCAGTACTGCTCGTCTTTATATTCTACACCTGTACACTATAATGATTTATAATCCCACCATCTGCTGTCACATACAAGAGGACAGCTTCGATTTTGAGTCAAGGTTTTTTCCTCATGTTATCTCAGAGATTCTTTTCTGCTTCAGTCATAAGGAATCTAAATCTACATCCAGATTTTATTTTATTTTTTTGTAAAACTGCTTCATGACAATATATGTTATAAAAAGGTCCATATAACCGAAGTTGAATTAAAATGAATTCATTATGAAACTCCATTACCTGTAGCAACAGGGTCAATCCTGCCGTATCTCTTAGCTTAAGAATTCCTCTCAACAGTTTAGAAAAAAAAAAGTTTTTAAGAAGAAACTCTTACCATTAATTCATATCTATCAAGAAACCTGACATGAATAAAACTAAACATGACGGAAGAACAACATATGCATGACTACTGTAAATTAAAAACCCATCTACAGTTTGCACAATCCCAACATTGTGTCAATTATGATTTTAAATGAGGTTGATAGTGTACAGAAAGTGTGATTTAAATGGAGTTTATGCTTCAGATATGTGCAAAGGTGAGGAAATAAAACAGAGATGAAGCTTAAAATAAATGCTGTACCCTTCAAAGGCATCCCTGATGCAGCAGATTGAAACACTCATTGAAATGAAATGAAAAACTCTTTATAATCACATCCTGTAAGTGGTAAGATACAATTCTGAATTACTTTAAATATATTAGTAGTAAATCAGAATCAGAACCACCTTTATTGCCAAGTACCGTGGGTTTACATGTACAAGGAATTTGTCTTGGTGTACTGGTGCTTAGTATAGCAGTAAAATACAAGAAATAAAAAGAATATTAATAAGTTAAACAACTATGAGCATAAAAATAGGAATATAAAAATTTAGGTGTTTTGTGAGAGAGGTCAATGGAGAACGGCCAGACTGGTTTGAGCTGACAGAAAGGCTACAGTAACTCAGACAACAACTCTGTACAATTGTGGTGAGCAGAAAAGCATCTCAGAATGCACAGCATGTTGAAACCTGAGGCAGATGAGCTACAACAGCAGAAGACCACATCGGGTTATACTTCTGCCAGCCAAGAACAGAAAGATGAGGCTGCAGTGGGCACAGGCTCACCAAAACTGGACAGTTGAAGACTGGAAAAATGTAGCCTGGTCTGATGAATGTCGATTTCTGCTGAGGAACACAGATGGCAGGGTCCGAATTTGGTCCCAACAGCATGGACCCAACCTGCCTTGTGTCAACAGTCCAGGCTGGTGGAGGTGGTGTAATGGTGTGGGGAATGTTTTCTTGGCACAATTTGGGGCCTGTTAATACCAATCACTCATCGCTTGAATGCCACAGCCTATTTGCGTATTGTTGCTGACCATGTGCATCCCTTCATGGCCACAATTTACCATCTTCTAATGGCTACTTCCAGCATGATAATGGCACCATGTCACAAAGCACAAGTCATCTCAAACTGGTTTCATAAACATGACAATGTGTTCAGCGTTCTTTGGTGGCCTTCCCAGTCACCGGATCTGAATCCAATAGAACACCTTTGGGGTGTGGTAGAACGGGAGATTTGCAGCATGAAAGTGCACCTGAAAAATCTTCAAGAGTTGTGTGATGTCAACATGGACCAGAATCTCAAAGGAATGTTAACAACATCTTGTGGAGTCCATAGTGCATTTTGTTCTTTAATTCTCAGTCCCTGCTTGAGTTTTTTTTTATTTTTTTTTATGAACCATTAATTTTATGAACCATGAACCATATCATGCTGTAAGACAGTGAGGGTACAGTGATGACAGAGAAATGATTTATGAGCGAAGTATCCAAGAATCGTGTGTCCTAATGTTAACAAGCATAATGAGGACCTGCTAATAAGGACATTAAATAGCTGCATGTTAAAGTGCTGAGCTGCAAAAGATATGACATGATTATACTGTGTGTGATAACGAGTTAATGAAGGCATCTGTATGCTGAAGGCTCGGGGATGTGTGGCGTGTGTGTGTGTGAGATGTTCCAGCTCTATCCTCACTCAGCAGGTGGAAGCTATCAGCACGTCAACACCTCCATAATCCCATTACAAAGATCTGACGCGTGCGGTGGCTGAAGTGTTTGACTCGCTCTCAGATGGAATAACAGCCGCCAGAAATGTGACGATGCAGCGGAAAAGAAAGTAACCATTTGCTCACATCGTTCTCACTTTCAGGACTCAATTTTCAGTGCCAATATCAAGGTGCTTTCCTACCACTATTGAACTCTGGAATCTGAATGGTCAGAAGGTATTCTCTCTAACATCAGCTCTGACAGTAGTGCAGCTGCAAATCACAGGTTTATATTAATGTGCTCATTCTAATACATTATTGTTTCTATAATGTATTGTTGACGTGTACCAAAAGTTTGTGATCTTTTTTTTTTTTTACATCTGCAGGATTAAAGGCAATGTCCACTAGATGGCACCTCATAGCGGAAACATCCCTGTCTGTCAGGTTTCCACGTCGACTGGTAAAATGGTTAGCAATTTCTTGTGAATTTCATAAGTGCAGCAGCATGAACATGAGCCCTGTTAGGCTCTCTTTAAACCAGTCTGCCATCATTGTGATTGTTGTCATGAGCTGCATCTCAAATTTAAAACTTTGACCTTACATTTAAAAACGTTTGCTCTGGATCAGGAATAGCAAGAATATTGGTGCAGACCTTCAGTAGGTTTGAAAGCTACATGAGAGTTTTTAGTAGTTTTTTTTTTTAACCAGTACAATCAATGTGCTGAATGAAGACAGGATACTCACAGCATCTATTTTGACTAGCAAGTATAACCCTGTCCTTACGGTTATTTCACACCTTTCACAGACCAATCAAACACTACATATTATCTCTAACGAGAATGCATGGCTGAGAAACAAGGTGACACCCACAATCTTTCCCTCTAAAACCAGTCTTTACTGGTCAATGTCCCAAAAATACACAAGCTGTTATGTTTAGTTATGTTATTTAGTAGTATGAACAATATGGACGTTAAATAACCTCAGGCTTTCGCCCTTCATTTGATTCTTAAGTCAACAATATGATATCTGACAATACCACTGAATCTGCTAAGATACAATTTCAATTCTTAAGGCAACAATTCATTATTTAATGAAACCCCTAAATCTGCTTATGATACGTTATGATACAATTTCGATTCTTAAGGCAACAATAAGATGTTTGATATGTATGTTTGTGATTCCTATGCCAGTGATGAATTATTTGTTGATACCACTGAATGTGCTATGATACAATTTCAGTTCATAAGGCAACAATTCGATATTTGACCATAGCACTGAATCTCTTTGAAACGATATGAAAATATTTTGATTCTTAAGACAACGATAAGATATTTGACGATACCATTGACTCTGCTATGGTATGAAATTATACATTTTCAATTCATAAGGCAACAGTTAGATAATTAAAAATACCTTTGAATCTATTTACGATGCAATACGATACGATATCGTTTCTTAAAACAACAATTCAATATGTGATGATACCACTGAATCTACTATGATACAATACGATTTAATAGCCACTGATTGATATGTGAGATTTTGATTTTTTTTTTTTAGAATTATTTCCTTTTAAATCAACCCATCATTTAAATGAATCCAAATTGTCCAAGCCTTACTAACAAGACTCATCTTTCACTAGCACTTTGTCCTCCATGTTTGTTTTTCTTACTTGTACCCCAAAATTGTGACCTGGCTGCTCAGGAGGTGAAAAAGTTTGATGTCACTTGGCACTTTTCTAAAATGTTGAACCATGACAAAAAACAAACAAACAAACAAAAAAACACCTTACTGTAGAGTTATATGTAAAACATTTGCTGGAAAATGAGGAAAAAATATATTATCTGACATTTCTGACATTTTTGCAGCACAATTTGGAGCATAATTTGAAATTTCTTGCAATAAAAGTGTGTGTAAATACATAAACACAACAACAAATGTAAATAGTGATAGTATTAAAGCAGCAGATTTGTCAGTGGAAATGTGTGTGCTATTTGAAGAACGTCAGACAGAAGAAGAAACACTTTCTAATCTGAGGACCAGTGCTTGAGGACTGAGAAGTGTGTGTATGTGAGAGAGTGTGTAATAAAGGATAGAGGGTGTGAATGGAAGAGACATGTGGCAAAAGAAATGATGATTATGTGCAGAAGACAGCAGATGATTAAGGAAAGCATACAGAGTTTATGCCTCTGTTATCTCCACTCCTGCTTTTCTAGTTACGAGTGTTGGAGATCTAATTAAGAAGGAAAGATATTTTGGTCTTATCAGCCTCTACACACACATGCACACACACACACACACACTCAGGATGAGCTGAGTGCAACAGGAACATCGCTCTTTGTGAAACGGGAGTAAAAACGCTGTACTGCTATTTCTAAAAAATGCAGTTTACAGACTACGCGTGACTAAAATTTAAATTTCTACTAAAAATGTTTAAAATACACTGAGAATAACAACCTGAAATAATAGTGTTTAACAATGATTCTTTGGTTTGCCAGATTGGCATGTTTCCCTCTCAACACTCAGCAATTTGCTATTCAACAGATATTAAGCTCTCATTTTTCTTAGAATTTAGTTTTGTTAGGGCTTAAGCACTAACTGTTGATGATTATCCCTGCCTACTTCACCTAAAATTAGCCCTGCTCCTATTCCAATGAAATTCCTGTAGACAATAATCTGTGTTCCTTTAGGTCTTAAACTGTGTCCACTTACATCGGCTCTGTATTTAGCTTTCTAACTAGCAGCATTAGAGCCTGAATGCTAAATATTCCCACAATGCTTTCTGCCTGAACACATGACCCACCTGACCTGACACACTGTAGCTGTATTTACACTGCAGATTTATAACTCTGCTGTGTCCATTTCAGCTCCTCAGACGCCATTACAGGCCATTAATCCCATGTTATTGATTTTATATTAACGGAGATGAAGGTCATTGACAGTGACACGCTTTTAGACACTGAGATCAATGCGGTGACGAATATTTCCTGCAGTGTGTGAAATATAGAACGAATCCAATTTATAAGGTAAAAAGGAGAACAGTCCTGCACTACAGGCTGAGACACTGTCCTCACATTAGAACCAGTCATGTGATTTGTTTTATCTTATAAAGAGTGTTTACTCTGATGAATCATCTGGAGCTTACTGGATTTTCTAGACTAAGACATTTTTTTTAACGTTCTTTTTTTCTTTAACTTTCTTTTTTTAAAGTAATAAATGCTTTTTTCCCATTGGCATCATGTGCTCTTATATTAGTGTGTTTAAGGTAGGACTGTTACTCTAGAGCCTACGGTAGTTTGCAGTTCCATTGGTGGTAATATATATAATATATAATGAGAGACAGAGATGGCCCGTCTGAGTATGGAATGAGAATGGTCCTTTCAGGGTCTGGAATAGGGATGGACAATTTGGGGGCTATAAAAGGACACACTGGAGTGTGAGGGAGGGATAAAGATGATCTGTTGTCAGTATAGAAGAAAGAATGTGGAAGAAGGTTGATGACTGCCATTTATGAGTGTGGTAGGGATGTCAAATAAGGATGGTTCATTAAGAGAGCAGAAGAGGGATGAGGGCAGTCCCTTCAAGGGTGAAAGAGGGATGAGGATGGTCCTTTTGGAGGGAGTATCCTCAAAGAGTTTGATGCTTAAAAAAGGAATGAGGATGGACCATTCGTAGTGTGAAAGAGGATGCACACTTCAGATTGCAAGAGAGGGATGAGGATGGACTCTTTATATTGCAAGAGAGGGATGAGGACGGACCCTTCAGAGTGAGAGAGGCATGAGTATGAACCTTTCCGAATGTGAACAGGGAATGAGGATGATCCCTTTAGAGTGTATTAGAGGTATAAAATGGTCCCACTGGAGTCTGAGAGATGAATGAGGATAGTCTGTTGTCAGTATAGAAGAAGAAGGATGGCTTTTGTGAGTGTGTTAAGAAAGTGAAATGAGGATGATCCCTTAAGAGTGAGGAAGAGGGATGAGGACAGTCCCTTCAAGGGTGACAGAGGGATGAGGATGGTCCCTTTGGAGGGATCATCCTCAAAGTGTTTGGTGCATAAAAAGGAATGAGGATGGACTATTCAAAGTGTAAAAGAGGACGGAACCTTCAGATTGCAAGAGCAGGATGAGGATGGAACTTTCAGATTATGAGATAGAGATGAGCAGGAACCCTTCAGTTTGTTCGAGAAGTATGGGGATAGAGCCTTCATACTGTGAGAGAGGGATGAACATGGACCCCTCAGATTGCAAGAGAAAGATGAGGATGGGCCCTTTAGACAGAGAGAGAGGGATGAGGATGATCCATCCATCTTGTGAGTGAGGGATAAGGATGGATCCTTCAAAGTATGAGAGAAGCATAAGGATGAACCCTTCAAATTGTGCAAGAGATAAAAATGGACCCTTAAAATAAAAATGGATAGATGTGGAAGATTACAGACAGAGGAAAATTTTGTCATTTTAACCCTTTTTCACCGCTGTTCCATTCCTCTCACAGAATTAAAATCTACATTTTCAATCTGTATAAAAAAATGAATTATTTTATCGCTGTCTGTTATTAGTCAGGACACTGTTGGGTTTCTGTGTGTAGAGTATTGTGACTCTTTGTTTAGCTGCTGGTGAGCAGGGTGATGGGAAAGCAGAGGGGTGTGAACCCCCTGCTGGGCAAACAATTCACACCACTTCACAATAACACAGGTACGGAGATATAACAGAAAGCACAACTAAAGCTTTTTTTGATAGTAGAACACCATATACAACTGCCACAATAAAATTATAACATTTAAACCTAGTTGGCTAGGTAAAAAAAGAAATACTTATGAAACATTGCAAATTCCTAAAGCCCTGAGTGTCTACATTAAATGATTAGTGCTGATGAATCATGAACAATTTCTCAAAGTTTATAAACTAACAATATAAAAAAAATCAGTCTTGTTTCCACATTGTCTTTAAACATTCACAACATTCTGTATAAGTTACGAGCTTGATTGTAGAAACATGATTGTTAGTTTAGGTTTTGTTAATGGAAGAAAGTCTTACCAGCACTGCCGTAGGGCCTACACATTACATATCACATGAACAAACACACTGTATTATTTTCTTTTTCTGATAGAGTCATTAGACTCCATTACATGGTGGTAATACTGGGATGTCTTAGGATGGGTTTTTGGAACGTGGAGGGTATTTGATGGGGAGGAAACTTATAACCTCAGACTGTAAAGCATCAATATATGAGACAAAAAATGTCACAGTCAACATCATTTATGAGGGATTATCGAAGCCTCTGGCAACCTGATATGACCTCAATATCGGACCAGATACGCATCAGTGGTGTACAAAGCTGTGTGCTGATAATGCCACTGTAGAACAGCACGCTCACGTATACACACTCGCTTAAATCCATGTGTAATCTTTCCCAGAGAAGTGTGTGGGCTCCTGCTAAAAGTTTTACCAATTTCACTCCTGCTTTCCTTTCCTCTATTTTTTCTTGTCCTGCTCCTTCAGACTGTAGGTTTTGAGTTTGTTTCACAAAAATGGCAAACCCAGAGAGAGGGCTTTTTGATGGAAACGCTCCGAGTCTGAAGAATACACACAAGCGTCGTATTGTCCGGCGGGACGAGTGTGTGAAAAGCAGTGAGCCTCTTATCGGCGCCCAGCAGCTCTGGAATTCAGCGCCATGATAAAGTGGCATGGCGGGAAAACCTTACAAGGTTGGCATGCTCCGAAGAAGGATTAGGTTTATTTTTTTCCCTTGTTGACATAAGCTTCCTGGAAAAAAAAAACCTAATCAATCAGGCTGGTGTTATGAGAACCGTGAGATTAAACCACTCCTTTTAATCCTGACACTGGACCATTTATTACGCTGGTGAAATGTACAGCATTAGTGTGTGTGTGTGCGTGTGTGAGAGATCATCAGAGGTGGCGCTTCACATCCTAGTGAGGGAGTGCAAGCAGAAATCATGCAGGTTTACATGACCACGCTGTAGTCCTGAACACAATCTTACTAGAATCATCTTACAATAAAATATGGCTGTTTATATTATTTATATTGTAGATCTTCTTAACTTTTCTTTATAACTCAATGCTGTTCTGAATAGTCAGATTAATTTTCTTTGACAGCAGCTATTCTATTACAGTAGTGCAGGTGCACATCACAGGTTTATGTTAATGCACTCTTGAGATAGTGGAAGCTCCATGTAAACAGTTTTAAAAAATGCATGTAATCATTAATATGGTGAAGTTTTCTGTAAGGAGATATTTATTTAAGATTTATGGAAGGAGTCTCCAGTGTCAGTGCTTTGTAACAGTCAGAGGTAAAGCTGTAACTTGAAGAGATCTTCAGGACATAGGAGTTTACATTTTTTTTTTGGTTTCTCTGTAATATGACATGTATGTGATTGCAAATTTATATGTTTGTCTGTCTAAATGAGGGTTTAATGAGTGTGTGAGAGTGTGCATGCAGTGATGTCTCTCAGCAGATGTGTGTTTCCCCTTGAGGATCCATACAAAGATAATGGCCAACTGGAAGTCCCCTTTGGAGAATAAGAGGTATAATAAGGACAGTGGTCTCTTTGTGGAAGAGGGATGAGGATGGTCCCTTGTGAGCATAGAAGAGGCATGAGGATGGTCCCTTTGGAATGTGGAAAAAGGATTTGAATGGCCCCTTATGAGTGTGGAAGAAACATGAGAATGGTTGGTCCCTTTAGTGAGGGACAGAGATGGCCCGTCTGAGTATGGAATAGTAATGAGAATGGTCCTTTCAGGGTCTGGAATAGGGATGGTCCCTTTGGAGGCTATTAAAGCACACACTATAGTCTGAAGGAGGGATAAAGATGGTCTGTTGTCAGTACAGAAGAAAAAATGTGGAAGAAGGTTGATGAAGTACGATTCTTTTGGAGGGAGCATCCTCAAAGAGTTTGGTGCAAAAAAAGGAATGAGGATGGACCATTCATAGTGTGAAAGAGGATGCACATTTCAGACTGCAAGTGAGGGATGAGGATGGACTCTTTACATTGCAAGAGAGGGATGAGGATGGACTCTACATTGCAAAAGAGGGATGAGGATGGACTCTGTACATTGCAAGAGAGGGATGAG
The DNA here is from genome assembly GCA_037576675.1 of Pangasius sanitwongsei. Lineage (NCBI taxonomy): Eukaryota > Metazoa > Chordata > Actinopteri > Siluriformes > Pangasiidae > Pangasius > Pangasius sanitwongsei. Next base: position 28,801,122 of record CM075007.1, on the reverse strand, counting down.
GATGGACTCTACATTGCAAGAGAGGGATGAGGATGGACCCTTAAGGTTGTGAGTGAGGGATGAAGATGGAGCTTTCAGTTTACAAAACAGGCATTAGGATGGACCCTTCAGAGTGAGAGAAGCATAAATATGAACTTTTCTGAATGTGAAAGAGTGAGGATGATCCCTTTAGAGTCTATTAGAAGTATGAAGATGGTCCCACTGGAGTCTGAGAGATGAATGAGGATGGTCTGTTGTCAATATAGAAGAAGAAGGATCGTAATTGCCATTTGTGAGTGTGGTAAGGAAGTGAAATCAGAAAAGTTCCTTAAGAGTGAGAAAGACAGATGAGGACAGTCCCTTCAAGGCTGAAAGAGGGATGATGATGGCCCCTTTAATATGCGGAAAATGGTTTGAGGATTGTTTTATCCTCAAAGGATGACAAGGATGGTTCCAATGGAGTGTCAAAAAAGGGATGAGGATGAGGATAAAGTGTAAAGAAGAATAAAGAAGGACAACTCAGATTTTGAGACAGGGATGAGGATGTACCCTTCAAGATGTGAAAGACATATAAGGATGGACACTTTAGATTGTAAAAGAGGGATAAGGCTGGATTCCTCAGATTGAAGAAAAAGGTGTAAGGATGGTTCCTTCAGATTGCGAGAAAGGGGCGAGGATGGACCTTTCAAATTGCAAAAGGGGGATGAGGACGGACCCCTCATATTGTGAAGGATGTGTGAGGATGGATCCTTCAGATTCTGAGAAAGAGATAAAAATGGACACTTCAGTTTGTGAGAGAAGATGGATCTTTCAGATTGGAAGAAAAGGACTAGGGGATAGGAGGATAATGATGAAAGAGAATGGAAGATGAATGAGGGAGGTTCTTTAGGTGTATGAAAGAGCGATAATTTCTCAGGAGGACAAACTTTAGGAGGACAAAATTTGAGGAATTAGGTCCCATCAGAGTATGAAAGAAAGAAGAGTGTAGAAAATTGTCCATCATCTAGAGTGAGGATGATTGGTCAGGGTAAAAAAAAAACTAAGTTTAAACTAAACTGTTAAATAAATAGATATAGTTCTGCTTTTAAAACAGCATCTAAGCAAAAAATATATACATTTTGCTGTCTGATAAAGGGTTCTTTGTTACCCCTGCCACCATTAAACTCAGAAGGACATGCTTCATTTAGATACAATTAAGAAATTTAATTGCATTCCGCATGTTAATTTAGACCGTGGCATCGTCCTCGCTGCATGCTTCAATAAAACCAAGGTCTTTCAACCGGACTGAGACTACGATCCACCATGACTGTCCGCCTAATTACACGCTAATTATCATTAGTGTCTGTAAAGTGATATTTTGCATATATTTCATATTTTTCAACTAATTATCACTGTGACATTACAAGTAATATATGAATAACATTTTTTTTATGTTATTCCATATAGAGCCAAAATCCACAAAAAAAAAATCCACCTTGATAAAATTAAGCTCCAATAATACAGAATTTGTAACAACTCACCTTGTGCAAACATAGCAGCAGCAAGATGGTTTGGATTTTTCGCATCTTGGATGCTTTTGTTTTTCTCCAGAGTCTTAGACAAGGAGGAGAAAATCCAAATTTTTTACATGCCCATTAGGAAACGCCATTACTGGAAAGACCTGCGTAGAAAAAAGTGCTTATATTTAATTGAATGGAGGAAAAAATATACACAAATAAAGGCATTGAAAAAACTGACACACTTCTGTACTGGCAATAAATATGTTTAATTGATTTAACACACAAACATAATCTATCAGACTGATTCTAAATTAACAGTGAAACATTCACATTCCTGAAACATTCATATTGAAAGTATTGTACTGTCTGTAAATTTGTGTGAGGATAAAGCACTGGTTATACACAGACTCTACACATGTCTGAACTGTGTATTTATCAAAGTACCGCAGTTTTTCTATGGTACTGTACTTTAGAAAGTGCGACAGGAAAAATGACCTATTACTGTAAATATAACAATCAATATCATGTTAACACATGCAGGACACAGTAAGAATCTTAACCCACATAAATCCTCAAGCCATATATAACACAATCAATCTATTTACCAGTAACACACTGCAACGCTCAGACACAGACAAAAATAATTCTTCTGAATTGTGAGTAATTACTGCAGGAGCAAATATATCAGAATTAGTGAACCTTTAAAAAATTAAACATGAAAAATAACATTTTAGGCATACAGATGGAGTTTATGAAGTAAATACTAAATAAAACCAAATTTTCCTGCACAGATGATATTCTGAAATGTTCTCAAAGCTCTGCAGCTTAAACAGACATATATATATATATA
>CM075007.1:28787758-28798694 GCA_037576675.1 Pangasius sanitwongsei | reverse complement strand
TATATATATATATATATATATATATATATATATATAATAACTATTTTCTGAATATAACTCTTGAAGGGAACATTAAAAACAATATAAATTATTTAAATATAAACAGTTATATAATTATCTAAATATTGAAATATATACAAAAAATTTAATGTATACTTATTCAAATAAATAAATAAGAATATTGACAGCATTTGAACTTAAATACATTACATAGACAGGCTCTTTTACTGAAAAAGCACTGAAATATTCATGTTCAGAATGAATGTTCAGTATGTTTGGAAGTGTAATGTATTGACTTCCTGGTTTATTACTGACTATATCATAATCTATACCAGCTCAGCATGTCAACATTTAAAAGCAAGCAATAAAATCAATCCCAAGAACCAACAATCCATCAAATAAGCCAAATAAATGCAATTCTCAAAGAATTAAAGCTTTCAGATGTAGGAAAGTTCACAAAATAGTTATACTGCCTCATCTAACTTTCATTCTTTCCCCAGAAATATGGCTTCAGTAGTTTATGAAGTTTGTCATCCTACATATTTGAGGCATTCCTTAACATGATCAAACAAATAATGCATATAAAATAAATGCATGAACCAACCAAAACATGGAAACATCCATACACGGACAATACATTATTGTCGAATAAGAGAAACACATTCATGTCTCACAAGAGATACAAAAACATGCACTTCCTAAATGTGTCTTCAAGCACTGCAGGTTAAAAATAAATAATTACTAAATAAATAATACGAATAAGAGCAATGGCTTTCTAACAAAGTCGCTGTACAAAATAAATAAATAAAGAAAGAAAGAAAATAAATGGAAAAGTAAATCAAATGAAACATGAAACAACAGTTAATATTTCTTCAAATCTTCATGTCTGTAAGCGCTGCAGCTAGTGCATTCTAAATGAAATCAACAAACATAAAAAAAAAAAAAAAATCCACTAAAACATAATGTCCGTGCACCAGAAATAAATACTTCTGAAAATTAGTTAATTAGTTGGTGGGCATAACTGATTAAGGTCAAAATATGTAATGTTACACTCATACACAAAAAATAAATAACACACAAATGTGTAAATCTTAAAGCACTGCAGGTTAGGTAGTAATATAATGATAAGGTTAGGTAATAGGTAATAATGAAGAAAGCAATTTAAATTTAAAGTTACTCATTCATGTGCAGTTAATGTTTCCTAAAATTTCAAAGCGCTCCAGCTTTTCAGAAAACCAAGGCAGAAATAAAAACACTAGCAAAATAACAATCTAAATATTGACAGGATTAAAACACGAACACATGCAAGATATTTTGAGCGTATTTAAGAAACTAGAGAATTTCTACACACAGTTAAACACATAGAATGTCCATGAAGACTAAAAAATAACTTTAATTTTTTTAAAAACATCCTGATTTTAAGTTAAACTGATAAGTCATATGAGGTCATGTCAAATTTTGAAAGAAAATCACTGGGGCTTTTCTATAGTATCAAGTATGTAAGAGAAATATAAAATATAGGGTTTTTTAAAGATAATATAAGAACTGTAGTATTAAGAATTAACATTCAATTTTAAAAAAGAAGCTTGTGAGAAAGTAAAATGCAAAACACTTTCGTAAAGAGATCATAAATGTAAAGAGAACATTTTCTCATCTTCTGTACGTGTGTAATCAGGTGAAATGTAAAGCAGAACTCACCTTCAGAGCAGTGAAAGATGTTTGGAAAGTGTTCCTGACTCCTCACACAGGTTACTCTCGGGGAAAAAACTTGGAATTAGCGATGCTGAGAAGGAGTAAAACCCTCTGACGGTGAGTTTCAGCGTGGTGGCATTTTGCAGAAGTGGGATCGTACAGAGCGCTGTGGATGTGATGCGAGGAGATGTGAGATGTGAGTTCTCTTTACTGTTGCTGAATGAATCCTTGGTGAAAAAGTGCCATGATCTGCTGTTAGAGCTCCGGTGATGCTCAGTGGAGAGCTGCGAGCTTCCCTCTGTGAAGTCTTCTCACTCACACAGCAGATTTGGAGCTCAGCAGCACTGTTCAAGCATTTAACTCTTTACAGACCTCAATCCAGGGTTGCCAGATTGGACCTGATGCTTCTGTACTAATAACTACATTCACTTTACACTTTCCATTTATACACTGTGACTATATGATAAGTAAGAAATAAAATCTGTGTGTGTCATGCTGTTATAGAAAAATAATCAAAAACACGGTGGTGTAATGATGCAGAGCTGCAATTATTGCCCCGAAGTTTATAATTTTCCTATATCAGCACGTCCCCAAGTGATCTATTCCTGTTATGGAACAGTGATTTGCCAAAGACTACAATTTCATATTTATTAAAGAATGACACATCATAGGTTTTATCCATTTATAGTTGCATTTAATGTTGTGGAACATCCACAAGACAAGCAAAAGCATAAAGCGCAAACTCCTCTGTCCTGAAGATGTCGGAAAACTTAGTTATGGCTGAGGTTAGCTTATTTCTTCCATAAATGTTAAATGTTAAATAAACATCTCCTTACAGAAAAGTTCACCACATCATTATATCACCATACATTCTTATTAAATAACATGTTTTCTTACTTTGTTTATTATTATGCTTAGATTATGTGGAGCATCTGCTGTACAAGTCTCTGTGACTGAGCTGTTACTATAAAAATGATAACAGATTAGAACGAGTACATTAACACAAACCTGTGATCTTTTATTATATTTTATATATATATGTTATATTTTACCAACAAAATGTTATTGCAAGATAACAAGATAACTGGTCAATCTGGCAACCCTGCATGTGTCTGTATGGAGAAAGTGATCAAACCAAAACACTGTTACAGTTAACGCCTACAGTGTTGGATCAAAACCTACAGTAATTAATCTTTATTTTGTCAGATTAACTAAGTGTTAAGGCTACACTGTGTTATTGCATCACTAAGTGTTAATACATCACTATGTGTTAATGCATCACTGTATTTTTTAATGTGACAATGTATGTGTTAATGCATCACTGAATTAATGCATCACTAAGGGTTAATGCAACACTGAATCTGTTAATGTATCACTAAGTATTACTGCATCACTGTGTGTTAATGCATCCCTAAGTGTTAATGTGACACTAAGTGTTAATGCGACAGTGTATGTGTTAATGAATCCCTAAGTGTTAATGTGACACTGTATGTGTTAATGCATCACTAAGTGTTAATGTGACACTAAGTGTTAATGCATCACAAAGTGTTAATGCGACGCTGTGTTAATGCATCACTAAGTGTTAATGTGACACTGTATGTGTTAATGCATCACTAAGTGTTAATGTGACACTGTATGTGTTAATGCATCACTAAGTGTTAATAAGACACTGTATGTGTTAATGCATCACTAAGTGTTAATGCGACACTGTATGTGTTAATGCATCACTAAGTGCTAATGTGACACTGTATGTGTTAATGAATCCCTAAGTGTTAATGTGACACTAAGTGTTAATGCATCACAAAATGTTAATGCGACGCTGTGGGTTAATGTATCACTAAGTGTTAATGCGATACTGTATGTGTTAATGCATCACTAAGTATTAATGCGATACTGTATGTGTTAATGAAACACTATATGAGTCACTGAAACATTGTGAACGCAAATGCAGCACCGGTTTTTGACAACATATTTTTAACAGTTGATCCAAACATTAAAAATCAGTTAAACAAGATTAGAAATTTAACTTTTGTCTTTTAGATTTGAGAATTGTTTTGTCATTGAATTGTCACTTAAGATGTATTTACAAATATAAATTTTAAGGAATAAAGGTTTAAGATCCTTATATATATATTTTTTTTAAATCGAGTTTGTAGATCAGTCACGTTACATTCAACATATGTGTGAATAGCACCACCGTGTGGCTGAAGCCATCACTGCATCTCCACTGCTGCTGCTGCTGCTACTACTACTACTAATAATAATTGTTTTATTATAAACACTGAGCAAACCTGAATCATGCTTTATTGCACTGTATGCAACTGAAACATCTCTAAATCATGTCATGAATCAGTTGCTTTAAATACACCTTTTATACATCAGTTCATATGGAAACGCAGCATATTTCAAAATATATTCATAGAATATATGCAAATATTAGTACATTTTAGGAAACATCCATTTTCACCTGTATTTAAGAATATACTGCAGTTTCATTTTGAGTAAGTGCTTTATGGTTCAATATATGTGAAATGTATGGCTATGTATTCACAATCACAAACAAATACATGTTCAATATATTTTAACTATTTTAAATTGTACCACCAGGAGCGATGTTACATACTGCTACAGCTGAAATAAAAACTCTTTAAAAGACTCCAGCTTTCATGATTCGTATCAACACATCCAACAGCCTGCAGAAGATAAAGATCGTAAGTGCACAATCACCAAAACTGTCCAAATCAAAAGTAACTTACCGGTTAGATGGCCTCACCCCAACAATACGCCCCTTTCAGATGGTATAATCACCGGCTTACTGGGATAGATGGGGGGACACAGTAAAACACTTTATATTGCCATCCATAAAGCTCACTACACCATTGCGAAGCATAGTAGCACTAAAAAAAAGCCTACCTGAGAAGTACGGTGAACGTATGTGCCGGTAAAAGCACAAAAAGTCCCAAAGCTAGGGAACGATTAGCATGAGACAAACTATTAGCTAAAAAATGCTACTGGCTATGAAGCCAACCTGTACCTTAAATACCATCGGACACCTGGAAGTATGCAGGCAGCAGAAATGATAGGCAAAAGTTGCTGTTGATTGGTGGATGCAACTGCCACATCATATCACAATGAAGAATTGCCTCATTCTGCCACAATCTACCACCAGCTTTTGCATCAGCGCCCTGACCATGACCCTTCCTCAGTCTCAAGGCTGAAACCAAAGAGAGACTGTACTCGACACTGGGTTAGAATCTGCGGCCACCCCTTGCAACCTCTCACCCACCGCTCGTGGTAGGTGATGCAAATTAGAGTGATGGCCAGCCATTCTTCCTCCACTTGTCCCTGACGGACCTTCCTGGTGGAAGTCAATTGCAGATGGCAGATGACCTCCTACCAAGTGAGGTGCCTCTGATGCCACAGGTACCACATGGGCCATCTCAATTTGCCCTCCCTCAGACCCATGAGGAACCAAACCAACCACAGCTTGAGCTGCCTGCCTAAACTGATTCTCGGGTACTCATACAAACAGATCCCCATCATCAGACTCTTCCTCTGGAAGCAACATTAGTTCAACTGAAGGACTACCTGGAACAGGGAAGGGAGGAACCCTACCAGGTCGGACCTTCAACAATGAATGATGTATGTGCTTTAACTTACTCAGGTCGTCTACTGGTGCAATATTATTAAAGACCACCTGGCTCCACACATCCTGAATCTTATTGAACCTCTCACACTCAAATCACAAAGGTAAACCAGCTGACCTTCCTCAAGTGGCACATTGCGAACATGCGCATCACGCCGAGCCTTACAACGACTGGCCGTGACTTCCAGCCACTCCTGAATCCCTTCAAAGGCTACCTGCAGCCTATGCTGGTGTTACGAGATCCACCTGTGCACAATACCTTCTACCAGCTCCTGAACCCTACCAAGAAGGAAGTCCACCAGGAGTCGAGACTCCTGACCAAGCATCAGGTAGTATGGTGACTCTCCAGTGGCTTGGTGGGGGGTAGTGTTGTAACAGAAGGGCACCTGTGGAAGACAAAGCTCCCAATCCCCCTTCCAAGAAGCTGGCAAGGCCCGCAACAAATTGTGCAGGGTCCAATTGAAATGTTTGCACTGGCCATTTCCGGCTGGATGGTATGGGGTAATGCAAAACTTTTGGACACCGTACAGCCTACACAGTTGGTGAATGAGGGAGGACTCAAAATTACGACTCTGGTCAGAGTGAATTCGACCAGGAACCCTGAACCTACAGAACCATTCCTCTACAAGGACCTGAGCTACAATCTCAGCTCATTGGCCCCTAGTGGGTACTGCCACAGTGTATTTAGAGAAAATCTTGGTCATCACTAGAACATTCTCGACCCCAAAGCGAGAGTAAGTTCCAAGATGACGAAGTCAAGGGCCAAAAACTCATTCAGCCTTGATGCCTACAAGTGCCCCATAAAGCTATGAGGAACAGTTTGGGTGTCCTTAGCACATTGACACCACTCACACTCCTAGCACCAGTGGGCAATGTCAGCAGACCTACCAGGCCAGTACCACACCAACTGGGTAGTACGCTCAACCCCTTGATGCCTGTGCTGCTGATGCAGATGGTGAAGCAGTTCGGCCTTCAGGGCCTCTGGTAACACTACCTGAAAGGCTTCTTCCCCATCATCTGGGTGAAACACCCGGTGATAGAGCACCTCTTCCTTCTCTACCCCACAGGCGAAATAACCACAGTCTATGTTTTTCTGGACTAGGAGGCGACTTTAGTCTCCAAAATACCAATATTATTGGGTATCCTTCCTGCTGAGTCCTAATATCGACTGTGGAATGGCAGGGAAACACAGTCATTTGGCACACATGGGTCATCAACTCACCCTGCATTGCTCATTTTGTGGCCATAGGAACTACAGCCCCTGGGAACAGATGTTGAGTCTTGTCTGTACCCAGGAGATGCTGTATAGACAGGGCATCAGCATTCGATTACTCCTGCCAGATTGATGCCGGATCTCAAAATCAAATGCTGTAAGTTGGGCAGCCAACTAACTTGGGGGATTATTATCTGTGAATACTACACATTTATGCCCCAATAAATACTCCCTAAAGTTCTCAGCCATAGCCCACTTAATTGCCTAAAATTCCAACTTCATGGAACTATAGTTGGACATGTTACACTCGGTGGGTCTAAGGCTGCAGCTAGCTTATGCAATAGGCCTCACCATACTCTCTTGTTCTTGAGAGAGAACTGCCCCCGGCCCTCCATGGCTGGCATCCACCTCCAAAACAAATGGTAGGGAGAAATCAGCATAGGCAAGCACTGGAGCTGTGGTAAGTTTACCCTTCGGTTGCTCAAAGACACACTGGGCAGACCAAGCAGTGGCAAAATCTTGCTCTGCATGCTTCCTACCTTTCGTGCCTGCCAACTCTGCTACTGCTCTATGCAGAGGTGCAGCCAACTTAGCAAACCCCTCCATGAAACGGTGGTAGTAGCTCTCAAAGCACGTTTGTCCAACTTAGCCTTCAAACCCTCGGCTTTAAGCCAGTTTAAAACAGTCTCCTTCTGGGCAAAATGTTGGGCCATGGATGAAGAATACACCATAATGTCATCAAGATATAAAAGCAAGGACTGATGATGTTGATTGCCACACAACCATTGCATCAAGCACTGGAGCGTACTAGGAGTGTTACGCAATCTGAACTGCATCCTATTCCACTCAAAAAGGCCAAAGGGGGTACAGAAAGCAGTTTTATGTCTATTACCTTCCATAACTGGAACTTGGTTGTACCCCTTGGCAAGGTCCAAGGTGGAAAACCAATGGGCCCCAGCCAGCGAGTCCAGTGTTTCCTCAATATGGGGGAGAGGGAATGCATCTTTTCTGGTTTTAGAGTATAATAATCCACGCACATGCGCAGATTCCCATTTTTTTTCTTTACCAGAACAATCAGTGGTGCATAAGGACTGAAACTCTCCCTGATCACCTGTGCCTCTAGCAATTGATTAATATGAGCTTTCACCAGTTCATACTCAGAAGGGGGAATCCTTCTATATTACTGCCAAACTGGTACCTCATCCACAAGACTATCATGGGAAATCAAGTTAAACATTGTGCATGGAGAACACAGAGGAATAGCGCTGGGGCAAGGCTCTGACTTCACCTTGTTCTGCTCTTGCACAGTCAAGGCAGCGTGAGAAACCTGAGCATTTACAGACGCAGCAACTGACTGAAACTCCATAGCCCCTGAAGATAAGCTGACCAGTGCTGGAGTAGAGCACCACATCTGCAGTGCCAACATTAACCATGGGCACCCGCACCGTCCCATGCATCACCCTCACCAACACAGGAGACAATCCTCCCAGATGACTGGATTCAAGGGGCTCAAACAACACGGTATTGCTAGAAAATTGGTCAGAGCAAGTTGTGGTGACCAACTTCATCACTCCGTCTGGGGTACGGCATGCCTCACGACCACGCATCTTAACCTTACCCCTTGGAGCAACAGTGGGTTGTACATCCACTTGATTGCAATGCTGAAGGGCCTGCATCACAAAGCTGGGTGCCTGTGACACCATGGTAAATTAAACATAGCGGGCCCATGCTGGCCAAAGAGCTCTCGGTAACAAAGACTCATCAAAGAACATTCATTTCTAGAACTCCAGGAACCTGAACACACAAGCCATCAGGAGGATCCTTGATGACCAACACTCCACACTTAGGAATCAGTTGGTTACAGAGCTCAACATCAAGTTCTATGTAACCAATATATGGGACAGTCAAACCGTTAGCAGCTTGCAGCTGCAACCATTGACATGATCTGGGGCGCTCTTGGCCCCAAGGTTCGAAACATAACAAGAAACCGTTCTCGGTAATCGTGGATTCTAAGCAGGATAATTGGACCCCGCCCATCAGCACCACAAGCTGAGGACACGAAGATATAAAATGGGAAATAAAATAAGAAGAAGGCAAGCTACTGGAGCCAGCACTACCCCCAACCAAACTGTGGCTCCGCAGCCCGGTGGGAAGTAGTTTCCTGACAGTGGGCCAGACTGCGTCTCCGCAACCCCACTTGCTGACAAAGCTACACAAGGTAATGAAATCTGAAGAAATTTACGCTGCCCCCTTGTAATCTCAAGCAAAATGGCCAGGTTGTTTGCACCGTCTGGATATAATTTTACCACTGTGGGACGACCGCTGATGAAACTGAGACTCCTGTAGCCAAGGCATATTTTGAGTAAGCTGAGATAACTGCTGTTGCTGAGTCTTTAATGTCTCCCTCAGTTCACCCAACTGCAGACTTCTAGTAAGGTATTGGTGGGCCGGCGATGGACCAATTGCTTGAGTTCCCGTCTAAGGGCGCTGTCATTCATGTACTCAGCAAACTGATTTCGAAACAACATATCAGCATTGGGCACACCGTGGGGTGTAGGCACATTAGGTCCAGGGAGAATTCCAAAAAGATCTCCCCCTCCTGCTGCCTCCTCAATAAGAAAGATTTCTTCAAGGCTACATATGATTGAGTGCAACCGTAGAACTCACATAAAGCACCAATAATTTTATCTGGATCCCCCTGCTCTTCATTGGAACAGTATCTAATTTCTTCATATGCCTCCCCCTCCAAGTGATTGAACAAGAAAAACACTTAATCAGTGATAGATTTTCATGAGCTCAGCAGCTTGAGCTGAAAGGAGAGGGATCGAGTGAGCTTCGTGTACAACATTAGGCAAAGAGCAGACTGCATAACCACATAAACTGGTATTGTCAATGGGTTTAGAACATGAGCCATCTACAAATATGTGAACACCGCCCTCCAACAGGTGTTGTGAAAGATCTGTGCACAGAGATGATGATTCTGAAATGAACAGAACAGCAGGGCTATTTTCAGCTGTTACTGGTTCAATAGTGAGATTCTGTGTGGCACAGAGGATGACTTCATAACTCGAGTGACACTGTGCGGTCATACGTTGTGTGTTAAGAATGGTGACTACCTGATGCAGTGCATGCAGTGTGAGTGGGTGCGAAAGGACAACTCTTTCAGCATCTGACACTAGTAGAGCAGAGACAGTAAGTGAACGCAAACATGTGGGCATACCTTGGACCACAGGGTCGAGAGATTTAGAAAGATATGCTACTGGATGATAACCACCACCGTGTTCTTGGGCCAAGACTCCTGCGGCCATGCCCCCATCTTCAGTGACATAGAGATGAAACAGAGAATTGTAGTCAGGTAAACCTAGGGCTGGAGCAGAGCTCAGAGATTGTTTGAGTTAACAGAAAGAGTTCATAATTTCCCTAGTCCATTCAATATCATCAAGCATGTCTTAGAGGCAGCACTGGTGTAACACCTTGTTGTGATGTGAACAGTCAGGTATGTACTGGCTGCAGTAATTAATCAGCCCCATAAAACTGAGCATATATTTCTTTGTTTTGGGCAGATGGACCTCCAGTATGACTCTCAAATGATCAGACAAGAGTTTGTGCTGACCTCGAGAGATACTGCACCAGAGGCTGACAGAATTGGAGTTTAGAGAGTGAGGCCTTGAAACCACACTAGGCCAGGTATGTGAAGAGCACAATGGAGCTTCTTCTACAGCAATCTGCATCTTTTCCTGAAAGCAGAATGTTGTCTGTGTATTGCAGGAGAGAACAGCCCTCTGGCAGAACGAGTGACGACAACGAGGAATGCACCACGGTTGAGAACACAGCTGGTGAGTCAATGAACCCTTGAGGGAGACATATTCAGAATACTTATATATATATACTGACGTTGCTTGAACATAAAGGCAAAGATTGGCTGCATCTGCTCACTGACAGGGATACTGAAAAAGGCACTGCAGAGGTCGACAACAGTTAAAGGGTCATGATGTTGTAGAATAGCAGATAATATAGATGAGACATCAGGCACAATTGGGCGAATAGGTATCAGATTATGATATTAGATCATTAATGCGGCAGAAATCTTGCGTAAAACACCAGCCCTTACCATTAGGTTTCTTTACTGGGTTGACAGGGGTACCTTTCCCATACCTTAAACACCATTGGACACCAGGAAGTACACAGGCAGTCGAAATGATGCACCCTAGCTATCCACCACTATCTTTAAATAGGCAAAAGTTGCCACTGATTGGTGGACGCAACTGCCACGTCATATCACAATGAAGAGTTACCTCATTCTGCCACACACAGCAAGAATAACAGACATGTGCTCATTAGCTCAGATGTCTGGTAAAGAAAAAGAGAAGAATAAGTGAGCAGAT
>CM075007.1:28755291-28772227 GCA_037576675.1 Pangasius sanitwongsei | reverse complement strand
CAGATCTTTTACTGTTGAGCTACATGAAACAGAAAGACCGTCTAAAGTAACAGTGTGACCTGTAAACTTACTTCTTATGAGGAAGAGCAGCTTCTTTCAGCTGAGATCAATTGATAAAATCAAAAAGATGCTATCTAAGCAGGTTCTGGAAACTGTTATTCTGTTATTCACGCTGTTATTCACTTGATTCATAACATCAAGGTTGGACTACTGTAATTTCCTTTATTTGGGGTTGCCTAAGACTGCTCTAGATCACCTGCAAATGGTGCAAAATGCAGCGGCCAGACTTTTGACTGGCACCAGGAAGCGTGAGCACATTACTCTCTTGAGCACAAGCCTCTCTTCACTGGCTGCCAGTCAATTTCCTCATTGAGTTTAAAATTTTATTATTTGTTTTAAAGCTTTGCATGGGCTTGCTCCACCATACATATGTGATCTCAATAATCTGTACACTGCCCCAAGATCTCTTCGATCATCAAGTCAATAACTCCTTTCAGTCCCACGTTCACGTTCCAAAGCCAAGGGTGACCGGGCTTTCTCGATGGCTGCTCTCAAGCTTTGGAATAGTCTCCCTTTTCATATAAGATCATCCTCTTCTATTGCTATGTTCAAATGCTCCTTGAAGACTCACTTTTATTCTCTATCTTTTAATTCAGTCTGAGTCTGGAAAGATTCCATTTGTCTCTCGCTATTTTGTATTGTTAACCGTTTTTGTGTATAGATTTGTTTTATACAACTTGTACAGCACTTTGGTTTCAACTTTAGTTGTTTTTAAATGTGCTTTATAAATGAATAAACTAAACTAAACTAAACTTCACCGCTCCACACTTGTGAATACCTTTGTGTGTACACAGTTCAGGGCACCTCACACTCACATTTTATGACCACACTCTTGGATACTGCTCTGTGCAATAAGGCCGCCCTCATATTCTCTATTAAAGATACTGTTTACACTCTGTAGCCTGAGCTTTGAGAATTGACAAAGATGTGCTTTTATTTATTTACTTATTGATTGATTGATTGATTGATTTATTGACTGATTGATTGTTATTTTCACATAACCAAGGCTGATTAAGTCTTAGAGTCTCCACAGAGCCACACAGAGCCACACAGAGCCCTGCCCCCTGAACAGTCGGCTCAGCTTCACATTTCTAGAACCATCTTATTTGGTCTAGGTACAAGTGATGTTGGAAATTTCATCACACAGCATGTTTAAAATGATGGGATTACTAATGTCTTGCTATGACTTGCGTGTGATATTTGATAAAAGGTTGCGACAGCTGATAAAAACACAAGAGCGCTCCTTGATTAACTGTGTAAAGGTTAGGAGGAAAATGCTGTGTAATGCCGACTAATCAAACACACGTTCATTCTGCCTTTCAGAAGTGAACTAGAGAGCTTCATGTAAATAAATACATCTCGGATAAAAACTGAGATGTGATCAGATGTTTACATGTGAGTGGCATATAGATAGAGCTATACTGTATATTTCTTAAATAACCTAATTATATAATTAAATACTTTCTATAACAGAGTTTTAATGTTGTGGCTGTACAGGTTGTTTCCAGGTAGCTGATTTCTTCTAACGAGAACATGAATTAGCTGTATTATGTGTTGTGTGTTTCTCTGTTTACAACAAACACACACACACACACACACACAGACTCAGAGGCAGATTACCATGAGGATTTAGCCTTTGCCCTGATTTCACTGATGATGAAGTTTAAACATTATCAGGAGTGTCACAGCTCAGAGTGACACAGCAATAGTGGGATTATCTTATACCTCCATACACACACACACACACACACACACACAAGGTTAAACAGTATGTCTGTCTGTCTGTCTGTCTGTCTTCATCTGGGCTTTGGCCTACAAACTAAACTCTATCCACATGAGTTTTGAGATTATTTTTTAATGTGTAAATTTCCATTCTATTCCTTTTTGCAACTTACACCACAGTGCTGCTGAAACCGGGAGTCTGACTGGTCAGAAGATAATTTTGTATAACAGCAGCTCTGACACTAGTGCAGCTGCAAATCACAGGTTTATATTAGGTGCAGATAATTAAAGAATGGATTAAAAGTGCACCAATTTAATGATTTTTTTTAATAACATCACTGAGTAGTGGTAGATAAATGAGCAGGTCTGCAGCAATCAGATCAAACAAGAGCACGCTATGATTAAGTGTGTAAAGGTTAGGAGGAAAATGCTGTGTAATGCCGACTAATCAAACACACGATTTGGTTGTTTCGGTTGATTTAAGCTAATTATATAATTTATTACTTTCTCTAACAGATGAAATGTTTAACGTTGTGGCTGTACAGGCTGTTTCCAGGTATCTGATTTCTTTATCATGATTTTCCATACAATGATTTTCCTCCAACAAGAACACGAATTAGCTGTAATTAGTAGGTGTTGTGTGTTCCTCTGTTTACAACACACACACACACACACAGACTCACATCTATCTATCTATCTATCTATCTATCTATCTATCTGTCTGTCTGTCTGTCTGTCTGTCTGTCTGTCCATCCATCTGTCTTCATCTGGGCTTTGGCCTTCAAACTAAACTCTATCCATATGAGTTTTGAGATCATTTTTTAATGTGTAAATTTCCATTCTATTCCTTTTTCCTTATTTCCTATTTCCCTTTTTCCTTTTAATAACACAATAAAACAAATGAAAAAATAGATATATTTCCAGCAATGTGCTTGTTCTAATACATTATTGTCTCTATAGTAACAACTAACTCACAGGGATTTGTACAGTGGGTGCTCCACATAAATTGATTGAAAAAAAAAACATGGTGAAGTTTTCTGTAAGGAGATGTTCATTTAACATTTATGGAAGGAGTCTCCAGTGTCAAGACTTTGTAATAGTCAGAGGTAAAGCTGTAACTTTAAGTTTTCTGACATCTTCAGGACAGAGGAGTTTACACTTTGTGGTTTCTCTGTAAAATGACAATTTATGGGTTTTTGTTTTATTATCTTCAAGAGAGAAAAAAGAGAGGCTGGTGAGGGAACGACTGTTTATAGCTGCTATAACGTAAGTGAGAACAGTTGAGAATGTATCTTGTTTCACAGATGTAAAATTAACAACATTAAATGTAACTGTAAATGGATAAAAATATGATGTTATTAATAAATACACAATTGTAATCATTATTAACTTGCTGTAGTATAAGAGGAATAAAACACTTAGGGATGTTATATCTTAGTTATATAAAATAATGTTGCTAACGTAATTCAGCCGAAATGTCTGATTGTTGTTTTGTTAACAAAATCATATTAAGTCACCATGGTTCTGCTTTATTAATCAAATGTTTAGCTAAAATCAATTCAAGGTAAAAAATAAATAAATAAATAAACAAACCTAAATTAATGATCATGACTCACCGCAGGCAGAGGTTTCTTCTTGGCACAGTTGATGCCCCCAATTCTCACCATATTGGGCATTACAGGTCTCGGGTACTCAAAGGTGAAGTCGTATCTGTGAAGCCAAATCGCAGCATGTCCGAGGACATCTCTAAATGAAACATCCTTCTTGAGATATCTGCTGGTGAGTTCATCAAAGCTGGAGAAAAGTACTCTGCAGAGAATAACATCGAATCCTGCCATGAGCACGTTCTTGACCCTCTGAGGAAACGTCATGACATCCGTGTTGTCTATGAAATAGCCCGGGACGTAGGACGGAGGTGACGGGCACTGAGCGGCTTCCAGATCCAATCCACAGGGAAGTCCACGCAGGAAGTAAACTGCAGGAAGAGAGAAAGCCTCAGCAATGATGGGGCCACAAGGCAGGAAGGGATCGGTGAGCATGACATCAAAGTGTTCCTCACGCAGGTTCTGCATCAGAGGCTCATTATACAGCAGCGCCTCACATCCTTTCACCTGCATGTTAGTGAAGGTGAGGAGCCCGATGACATTCTCCAATAAGTCAGAGATCTGCGGTGCTTTTGTAATGCGCTCCTGAAACTTATTCATGCTGCCATCCAGTTCAGCCTTGGTGTAGGGAACCTTAAAGGTCCGAGTGGTGTATGCATCAGAGCCGTGGATCAACATACTGGTATCAGGAACCAGAACCACCATTTCATGTCCTCTCCGAGACAATTCCTCCACCAGGATCTTCATACTGAGCCAGTGGCTGCCGTCCACAGGCATCACCAGGACCTTCCCTCCTTCCACTAGTCCTAAAAAGCTGCAAAAATAAAGCTGCAGCCAGAGAGCTGCAAGAAGACGAGGCATTTTTAGCATAGTGTGCTTCAAAAGTTTCTAATTAAGTCTAGAGAAAGTGGATTTTGCAGAAAGCACAGAAGAATGTAAAACAACAAGCAGGAATGTGAGAAGAACAGGCCCGGCACTCGAGCTCTTAGCACTGAGCCTCTCTCAGGCACAACAGGAAATATGAGACTTTGGGATAAAGGAGGGGCCTTGCAGGGGTGTACTTGGTTGCGTGCCTCTGTGTGTTTGTGTATGTGGTTGCGTGCAAAGTGTGTGTGTGTGTGTGTGTGTGTGTGCGTGCAGCCTCGAGCTCCAATCACATCAGATTGTAATCCAGTGGTCTTACATTACAAAGTCCACAAAGCTGTTAAAGATTTTCAAAGCTAGTCTGACAGCTTCATACACAAAGGGAGACAGAGCTTGCTTTTCCACACTAATCTGCTCACTTATTCTTCTCTTTTTCTTTACCAGACATCTGAGCTAATGAGCACATGTCTGTTATTCTTGCTGTGTAAACAAAAAACAGTCAGGCTCAGAAGAAACACTTTTTTTCCTTTCAGCGCAGAGGGAGGAACAGCATTGCCTCATATTTCCTGCTGACTGTGCGTAAAGGAAAAGGGAAAGAAAAGAAAAAGAAGCTGCAAAAACTTTAACAAGGAAATAATAATAACACAAATCTTTATATTTATGTAATACCTATTTACCATTAATTTACTATTAATGTAAAATAAATAAATAGCAATACTAATACTATTTACTATTTACCAATAATACCTAGAAATCTAGTACTCTAGTATAATCTATACTAGTTTAAACTGTACTGACTAATTTGTAAAAATAAAACAATATCAACAGATTAAACTAAAAGAAAAATAACACTGGCACAGCCTACTTTCATCATTTCAATACCAAAATATGATATGACATATAATGTTACTCAGAAATGAGGTATTCATTCAATAGAATAAGCTTATTTAATTTCTAAATGAATAAAAATGTGGGTAAAAAAGCAAGCCAAGATTTAAAAAGTAAGCCAAGAAAAAGATAAACAAATGTTTTATTTAATTTAATACATTTATGGAAGGAGTCCCCAGTGTCAGAGCTTTGTAACAGTCAGAGTTAAAGCTGTAACTTTAAGTTTTCTGACATCTTCAGGACAGAGGAGTTTAGAGATGACACTAGCTGCTATAACGTAAGTGAGAACAGGAACTAATTTATTTCTCAGATGTTCCACAATATTAAATGGCAGATAAAAGGAACGAAAGAAATTCCTGTGGTAGAAGAAGAATAAAATGAAAAGGATAGAATGTCACAAAAAATCCAACCCTGGTACAGGCTTACAGTTTGTCCCTTGTGGGCGTGTAACAACCGCTATTATTGTTGTTTGTGGGTTTGGCCTGTTCAACGATTTTTTTTCTCTTTAAGTTTCCAATGAGAAATGTTAGTAGCTAAAGATAAAACTAACAAGTTAAAGACAAATTAAACAAACAATGCACTAATAAGTGTGAAAATCAGTTGTTTGATTTATATGTTCATACTCTGCTTTGTTACTATCTTCATAGTGCTAGCAGATTAACCAGAGCCTAAATGCTAATGAGTTCTATAAACATTCCCCTTCTGTCCTCTCGCTACCTCCAAGTAGCCTCCTCCTCATCATAGGGTAAAAATTAACTGAAAATAATAAATGGCCAATGATCCGCTATGGCGACCCCTAAAGGGAGAAGCCGAAAGAAGAACAACTTAAAGAACACCACCATTCCACCATGTAAAAAAGAAAACAATTTCTTACTTTTTTTTTTCTTTCTTTATTTTTTAGCAGTTATTTTATTTATTTATTTATTTATTTATTTATTTATTTATTTATTTATTTATTTATTTATTGCAATTCTGACTTGTTATCGCAAAACCTATGCCTTACGATCTTAATATTCCGCCATATTACCTCAATATTCTGACTTATCTCACTATTCTGACTTATTATCTCAAACCTCTGCCCTATTATCTCAGTATTCCACCTTGTTACCTCAAAGTCTGACTTATTATCACAATATTCTGACTTATCTCAAAATTCTTCCTTATTATCTCAATATTCTTCCTTATCTCAATATTCTGGCTTATCTCAATATCTCCATTATTATGTCAATATTCTGACTTATTATTTCAATATTCTGATTTATCTCAATTTTCTCCCTTATTATCTCAATATTCTGCCTTATTATCTCAATATTCTGCCTTATTATCTCAATATCCTGACTTATTATATCAAAATTCTGACTTAATATCTCGATATTCTGCCTTATCTTTATATTCTGCCTCATTATCTCAATATTTTGCCTCATTAGCTCAATATTCTGACAAATCTCAATTTGCTCCCTTATTATCTCAATATTCTGATTTATAATCTCAAAATTTGACTTATTATCTCAATATTCTGCCGTATTATCTCGATATTCTGCTTTATCTCAAAATTCTGCCTAACTATCTCAGTATTCTGCCGTATTATCTCGATATCCTGACTTATCTCAATGTTTTGCCTCATTATCTCAATAATCTGACTTATCTTGATATTATGCCTCATTATGTCAATATTCTGCCTTACTATCTCAACATTCCACCTTGATACCTCAAAATTCTGACTTATCTCAATATTCTGCCTTATCTCAAAATTTTCCCTTATCTTAATATTCTGACTTATCATAATTTTCTCCCTTCTTATCTCAATATTCTGACTTATCTCAATATTCTGACTTATCTCAATATTCTGATTTATAATCTCAGAATTCTGAATTATCACAATTTTTATCACAATTATTATCACAATATTCTGACTTATCTAAAAATACTTCTTTATCATCTCAAAATTCTCACTTATCTCAATATTCTGACTGATCTCAATATCCTGAATTATTATTTCAATAGGTTGACTTATTTCAATTTCCTGCATTATTATCTCAAAATTCTGCCTCATCTCAATATCTTTTATCTAAATATTCAGCCTTATTATCTCAATATTCTGACTTATCTCAATTTTCTCCCTTATTATCTCAATATTCTGCTTTCTCTCAAAATTCTGCCTCATTATTTCAATATTCTCCCTTATTATTTCAATAGTCTGATTTATTATCTGAATATTCTGCCTTATCTCAATATTCAGACTTATCTCAATTTTCTGCCTTATCTCAAAATTCTGCCTCATTATCTCAAAATTCTCCTGTGTCTCAATATTCTGACTTATTATCTCAACAATCTTACTTATTATCTCAATATTCTGGCTTATTATCTCAAAACTCCACTTTATCATCTCAGACTTCTGCCTTATTATGTCAAAACTCAAATTTTTTCCTTATTAACTACATACTCTGCCTTATCTCAATATTTTGACTTTTTGGTCTAAAAACAATAAACGATTATCTCAATATTTTGACATGTCAAACTTTTAACTCTTTACCTCATTTTCAAAATCAAGAATTTTGAAATAATTCAACATGCTGCTACTGCCATATATACTGTATATGTTCTTTAGTTCCTAACAGAAAATAATGCATATTCATAAATAAATAATTATACAGATCTGCAGGTGTGAGACTGAATGTTCTAAATATTAAATATTTTAAAATAGAGGTTCATTCTCCTGAGTCTTTTAAAGAGTTTTTATTCCAGCTGTAACAATAGGTAACATCGCCCCCTTGTGGTTCAATTTAAAATAGTTAAAATATGTTGAAATATAAACATGTATTTGTGACTGTGAATACATAGCCATAAATTTCGCATATGTTGAATCATAAAGCACTTACTCAAGATGAAAGAATGAAAGATGAACAAGACAAACAACAAAAGAAACTGCAATATATTCTTAAATACAGGGGAAAATGGATGTTTCCTAAAATGTACTAATATTTGCATATATTCTATGAATATATTTTGAAATAAACTGCGTTTCCATATGAACTGATGTATAAAAGATACATTTAAAGCAACTGATTCATGACATGATTTAGAGATGTTTCAATTGCATACAGTGCAATAAAGTATGATTCAGGTTTGCTCATTTATAAAAAAACTACTACTATTATTATTAGTAGTAGTAGTAGGAGGAGGAGGAGGGGGGGGGGGGTCAGTCGTGGTTCGAGAGTCGGACTTGTAACCCGAAGGTCAACCCGAAGGTCAACCTGAAGGTCGTGGGTTCGAGTCTCGGGTCCGGCAGGGACTGTAGGTGGGGGGAGTGAATGACCAGCGCTCTCTTCCACCCTCAATACCACGACTGAGGTGAGACCCTTGAGCAAGGCACCAAACCCCGAACTGCTCCTCGGGCGCTGCAGCAAAAAAGGCTGCCTACTGCTCCGGGTGTGTGTTCACGGTGTGTGTGCACTTGGATGGATTAAATGCAGAGCACAAATTCTGAGTATGGGTCACCATACTTGGCTACATGTCACTTCACTTCAGCAGAGGAGATGCAGTGATGGCTTCAGCCACACGGTAGAGCTGTTCACACATATGTTGAATATAACGTGACCGCTACAAACTCAAATGATTTTTTTTAAATAAAGATCTTAAATCTTTATTCCTTAAAATATATATTTGTAAATACATTTTAAGTGACAATTCAATGACAAAAAAATTCTCAAATCTAAAGGCCAAAAGTTAATTAAAAGAAACATTTCTAATCTTGTTTAACTGATTTTTAAAGTTTGGATCAACTGTTAAAAATCTGTTGTCAAAAACCGGTGCTGCATTTACGTTCATAATGTTTCAGTGACTCATATAGTGTTTCATTAACACATACAGTATCGCATTAATACTTAGTGATGCATTAACACATACAGTGTTGCCTTAACCCTTAGTGTCACATTAATTCAGTGATGCATTAACACAGTGATACCTTAACACATACAGTGATGCATTAACTCATACAGTGTCGCTTTAACACTTAGTGATGCAATAACCCAGTGTAACATTAACACTTAACACACACCTGTGCCTAGAGCAACACCACTGACCACCACATAAGTAAATGTTTTAGCATCCTTAAGCTCACCAGAGCAGTCACTGTGCAGGAGACCTTCTGGCAGCAGGCTGTGATCTGAAAAGGCTCTGCAGTCAATGCAGTGGTAAGCACCTTCAATTCCTTTGCAATGTCAACCAAAGGTAAACCCAGAAAGTCTAACTAGATCACCTTAGTGCTGCTGAAAGTAGTTCCCATTGTGAAATTGGAGTAGAATTTTAAACACCTGTGATATAATGGATTATGGGTCTGAAAGGACACTCCATTTGCAACTTGCAGCCTGAAGGCTTTGCTGGAGGGCAAAACAGAAAAAATAAACAACATAGCAAAAAGGGTCAGAGAAAAACTGTATATACTACTTGTACAGCTTTAGCTAATTTTGAATCTCACCTTCACATGATTGATACACTGAACCATGTAGAATTATAATAATCTGTCTCATTAATGAGCCTGATGTAGCTGAAAGTCAGTAAAAAATAGTATAGAGATGGGCTTCTGAAAGTGTTGCTTGGGGTGTGGGAGATGAGATCTCACCACTACTTCCTGTAATGAGAACAGATAATTTTAATATAACCACAGAGAGTTCATCAGAGTTGGAGTCTGCAGTGGAGACTGTAGAAATCTACAGTAAGAATACACTGATGTAAGAAGCAATATGTTTGGATCTGTGAGAAGAGAATTAGTATCTGAAATGTTGTAAATGAGTGAAAAAAACTAATTGATTTAGGATTATAATTTTTTAATTACTTTGACCAATATATTGGTGGAGAGAAAAAATAAGTAAAGCCCCAATGTGTTTCTGGAAAGATAGTAAAGAAAATGTAACATGTTCATAGCTATTCTGTTATTTACTTTTGCTGATACACTTAATGACTTGATATATATTTTCATATTCCTACTTTTATGGAGAATCTTAACCTTGTAAAATCTGACTTTATTGATTTCTACAGTTAAAGTGCTTTTTTTTAAATTCCACCATACAACAATTAATCTAATTTTCCAAATCATATTTGTTGATTTTGCACATGTATGTGCTTGAGCCAAAGGAGGTTTTACTAAGAATGAAGGGGTTAATATTTATGCAACTAACAAAAGTCTGCCCTACTGTGTAATTTTATTTGTGTCACAATAAAAAGAATACTTTGCACCTTGAAATATTGCTAAGATAATAAATATAATGTCACTACATGTTGCAGAAATCTAGTTCATGCTTTTGTTACTTCTAAGTTGGATTATTGTAATGCCTTACTCTCTGGATGTTCCAGTAGGAGCATAAACAAGCTCCAGCTAGTCCAGAATGCAGCAGCAACAGTTCTTACTAGAACCAGAAGATATGACCACATCACCCCTATCTTATCCACACTGCATTGGCTCCCAATCAAATTTCACATTGATTATAAAATACTACTATTGACCTATAAAGCACTGAATGGTCTTGTGCTGCAGTAGCTGAGCGAACCTTTGGTCTTTTATGATCCACCACACCTATTTCAATCAAAAGGTGCAGACTCATTGTGGGTTCCGTGAAAGATAGGGGGCAGACCTTTCTCTTACGAAGCTCCACAGTTATGGAACAGCCTTTATTCCATACAATTAGTGTTCGGGACTCAGACACAGTCTCAGTGTTTAAGTCTAGGCTGAAAACATGTTTGTTTGTCAAGCCTTTGTGAATAGTTTTCTTAGGTAAAGGAGCAGACCTGGAAGGTTCACAGGCATAGAGTGTTGTGGTGAACCGGGAGGTATGGATGCTGTCGCCCCCCCACTCTCACACATTCACTAATTAATTAATTCTGGTGAATTTGATCTGCTTTAATCATGTGTGGAAGCGGGGGTATGGTCGAGTGCTGGTTTGTGAATGGAGGGCGGAGCCAGAGAAGGTGAGTGTAAGGAATGCAAACCTGCAGTGAAGTACTACTAACGAGTGTTCTGTGTTGCAGTGAGCTGTGGCGAGGATAAAAAGGAGAGAGACAAGTGCCTCAAGAGATAGACAGCTAACCAGGACAGAGCCGCATGTGTGCATGTGTATGTGTGCATGCTTGTATAGGAGGGAAAATAAAACCGCTGAAAACTGAAAGAAAAGCTGTAGAATAAAACACCTCTTCCCAAGCCTCCTGCTTCCTCATTTCCGCACAAACTTGGGACAGTGCCACACTGGTGCCGCAATCTGGGATCCTGAGGAAGATGCCGTCATGGAGTCCTCACCACTGGCTGACATCATCACATCTATCGCCAGCGTCCACTACACCCAGCAGTAGGCCCTCCTCCAGCTGCGTCTAAATCAGGAGCAGCAGATTAAGGAAGTGATCGACACCCAGGCAGCGGATCGCAGGTGATCCAGGGCCTGGTCCAGCAGGCCGGTATCCCAGCCGCAGACCCAGCGGCCGCTGTTTCCATGCCCCATGTCACCCTAACCAAGATGGGACTGCAGGACGATCTGGAACCCTTTCTGGAGCTGTACGAGCGCTTCACTTCATGAGGCAGTCTAGTTGGCAGAGGACCACTTGGCGGCATATCTGGGGGCAGATGAGTCCCTCCCTTCTCCCTCTTTCTCTCCCGCTCTCATGTCTCTCCCCCTCTTCCTTGCCCTTTCCCCGTCCCTGCTCCACAGAAACAAGGGCCAATCCCCCCAAAACCAGTTCCCCAAACCTGTGCTTCCTCTCCTCCAGTGTCTGTCTCCTCTCTCCCCCAGGTGGGTGAATCTGGGGCCGCAGGTGTGGGAGTAAGACCTGGACCAGTGTGCTGGTGTTGCAGGGAGCCTGGGCATTTCCAGGACCACTGCCATGAGATGGAGGTGGGGGTGTTGGTCCGGATCCCTGATGGGCCACAGGCTGCCCCTGATCGAGCCGGGACATACTACCTACCGGTGAGTGTTCAAGGGGGTACATACCATGCATTGGTGGATTCAGGCTGCAACCAGACCTCAATTCACCAATGCTTGGTTCAAGTTGGGGCATTGGGAAAGGCACGTTTGGTGAAGGTCAGGTGTATGCATGTGGATAATCACGAATATCTGTGCTGGTGTTTATTCAGTTTCAGGGGCAAAAATATAGAGTAGAGATGGCCGCGGGTCCTCTTCTTACCCATCGACTAATCCTGGGGACAAATTGGCCAGGATTTCAAGCTTTAGCAAGAGAAATGTTTGTGGATGGTTTCTGCGGTAGTGAAAAACAATGTGGGATGTGCGCAACATCGGCTGGGGAGGGAGTGCCGGGGCTGTCGATGTCAGCTCCATGTCAAGGAGACATTGAGAGCGGGGGGAGCTCCATTCCTCCCCTCTTGGCGGGGATTTCCCCTTGGAGCAGTCACGCGATTAGGGCCTCAGGCATGCCTTCAACCAAATGAGAGTAATCGATGGTCAGCAAATTCAGCCTAATGCTGCGCTCTCCCACTCCTATTTTTCCATTATTAAGGATTGTTTATGTCGAGTGACACAGGACACTGAAACACAAGAGGAAACGACCCAACTGTTCCAAAGAGCCATCGGGAATTATTAATTAATTAAGCTGCCACTGCTGGGCCCTTGAGCAAGGCCCTTAACCCTCAACTGCTCAGTTGTATAAATGAGGTAATTGTAAGTCGCTCTGGATAAGGGCGTCTGCCAAATGCCATAAATGTAAATTATTCCAGGCAGCTCACCATAATCCGATGGCGGGGCACTTAGAACAGGATAAAACACTGGACTGTCTCATGGCCCACTTCTATTGGCTGGGCATTTGCGGTGATTGTGCCCATTGCCATTAATCGAGGTCCCCTTCAAAAGAATTGGCATAGACCTCGTCGGGCCATTAGATTGAACTGCAGGAGGGCATCACTTTGTATTGGTTCTAGTGGACTATGCAATGCGATACCTGGCAGCAGTGCCTCTGCACAACATCTCCACACGTAATGTTGCGGAGGCATTCTTCCGTGTTATCTTCCTAGTTGGGATCCTAAAAGAGATCCTGACTGATCAGGGCACATCTTTCATGTCACAAACATTACACAAGCTTTATGAATTGTTGGGGATTATATTGATTTGCACCAGTGTTTATCATCTACAAACGGATGGGCTGGTGGAATGATTCAATCAAATGCTGAAAAATATGATTCATAAGTTCGTTCATGATGATGCGCGAACTTGGGATAAGTCAAGTCAAGTCAAGTAGAGGTTATTGTCATTTCAACCATATACAGCCAGTCAGTACATAGTTAGTTAGTACAAGCCCCTGTTATTTGCAGTACGAGAGGGTGGAAGCCTCGTGGCCTGCTTAATTTCATTTGGGAAAATTGGGAGGAAGGACCTTCTAAAAATAAAAGTGAAATTCAGTACATTCTTGATCTGAGAGCAAAACTCCACACCTTAAGCCACATAACCCAGAAGAATTTGCTACAGGCGCAAGAACGTAAATCCTGGCTGTATAACGGGGTACTTGGCTATGAGAGTTTGCACCATGAGATAAAGTGTTCATTTTAATATGCACTCCTCGGACTGGAGATAAACCTTTTTCGACGTGTTCCTGCCTCTCCCCAGTTGCACTGATCTCATAGAGCACCATATAGAGACAACCCCAGGAGTGGTGGTATGCAGCCGCCCCTGTCGTCTGCCCGAACACAAAAAAATGTGGTTCGGGATGAACTTAAGACTATGCTTGACATGGGAGTAATCGAGGAGTCCTACAGTGACTGGAACAGCCCAGTGGCCAAAGAGACAGTCGGTTTTTATGTGGACTTTAGAAAAGTCAACGTGGTGTCTGAATTCGATGCATATCCAATGTCTTTCTGCTTGATCGGTTCGGCATGGCTCAATTTATTTGACATTGGATTTAACAAAGGGATATTAGCAGATCCCCTTGACTCCAATATCTCATGAAAAAACAGCCTTTTCCACTCCGTTCGGGTTACACCAACTCGTAGCCCTTCCTTTTGGGTTGTTTGGGGCCCCCGTGAACTTCCAGCGACTCATGGACAGAATCCTCCTACCACATGCTGCTTATGCTGCTGCCTATGTAGATGACATTATTATCTACAGTAATGATTGGAAGCGGCACTTGCAGCACCTGAGGGCTGTTCTGAGATCGTTGAGGCAGGTGGGACTCATGGCGAACCCAAGGAATTGTGCGATTGGGCGGGTGGAAGTATGATATCTGGGCTTCCACTTGGGTCAATTTGCATCTCCAAATTGACAAGACAGCAGTGATTGCAGCTTGCCTGAGACCCAAGACCAAAAAGGAGGTGAGACAGTTTCTGGGGCTGGCGGGCTATTATCTTAGGTTTGTACCAAATTATTTGGACATCACCAGCCCGCTGACTGATCTCACTAAAAAGGGGTGACAGATCCAGTCCAATGGACGGAGCCGTGTCAGCAGGCTTTCACTCAGGTAAAAGCTGCACTCTGTGGCGGACCGCTCTTGCATTCTGCTGGTCTCTGTCTCTCTTTTATTTTGCAGACTGACACATCGGACAGGGGGCTGGGGGCAGTGTTGTTCCAGGTGGTGGAGGGGGAGGAGCACCCTGTGCTGTACATTAGCCGCCAGCTCTCTATGAGAGACACGAAATACAGCATGATAGAGAAGGAGTGTGAGGCCATCTGGTGGGCAGTCCTCACCCACCGATAATCAGTTGGGACGGGCCTTCACCCTCTGTTCGGACCACGCTCCGCTCCAGTAGCTCCACTGCATGAAGGATGCCAACGCGTGGATCACTTGTTGGTATCTGGCACTTCAGCCATTTAGGTTCGAGGTGGTCCACAGGCCGGGGGCACAGATGGCGCCAGTTTGTGAACGGAGGGCGGAGCTGGAGAAAGTGAGTGGTAAGGAATGCACACCTGTGGGGAATTCTACTAATGAGTGTTCTGTGTTGCAGTGAGCTGTAGCGAGGATAAAAAGGAGAGAGACAAGCGCCGCAAGAGTGAGAGAGCTAACCAGCACAGACCCGCATATGTGCGTGCATGTATCGGAGGGAAAATAAAACTGCTTAAAAAACGAAAGTAAAAGATGTAGAATAAAACACCTCGAGTTGTTCGCAAGCCTGCTTCCTCATTTCCCAAACTTGAGAGAGTGCCACATCATGTATAGCATGTAAGGCCAGACAGGGGTAGCGATGTTCAAGAGGTAGACCAGCATCATGGATTCATTAGTATGAGAATCATTCAACCCAATACATCAACTCTGTACATTCGACCTAAATAAAATGAAATGTGAGGAACAATTAGAAGATCGTTTAATGTGGCTGTGTTAAGAGTAGCGCCTTAAGTAGTTTATCTCTGTTTATCTCTTTAAAAAGTAAGCCAAGATGTTTTTTTAGAAACCCTATAGAATATTCAAAGTTGCCGATATTGCTGAAAAGAAAATGTGCTTTGTAGAAAAAAACAGACGCCTGTGTCTGTGGATGGGATAAATCCTACTGACACGCCTGGGTCCATGCCTGTGTCCATGCCTGTGTCTGTGGATGGGATAAATCCTACTGACACGCTTGGGTCCATGCCTGTGTCTGTGGATGGGATAAATCCATTTGACAGCAAAAATGATAAAACTTAGCATTTAAACTTATTTGACACAATTATTGCAAAATTAATATAATTAATCTAATCCTGCATTTGTATTATTCAACACTGAATGACCTTTCTGTTGATATAATTCAATTCAATTTATTTTTATTTGTATAGCGCTTTTAACAGTGGACATTGTCACAAAGCAGCTTTATAGAAATAAATAGATTCATATTAAATTAATCCAAAACAAATGCAAAATTTCAGTGTATGATAGTTAATAATTATTGGCTCGATGAAGGCTCGTTAATCACAGGTCAAAGTTCACCTAGAAAAAGTCATTGTGAAGTGAAAGTAAGTGCTTCCAGCAAATAGTGCATCTTTCACACTCTGTGTCCTTTCCCCTTCTGTGAATCAGCTTTTCACCAAGTAAGTTTGACTTGTGTTTGAGTGAAGCATTAGCTGAAAATACTAAGAAACATAGTTTTTTTTTTAGTTTTTTTTTTTTTAAATATGCCATAGCAGCAAGTTATGAACCATAATTGTTATGGCTAAATCGTAAATTTTGGCACCTCTGAGTATTAAAATGAACATATTGATGATAACGGTATAACTGTTTCAGATTATCACAGTAATAATGTTATAGCCATAAATCATCACCATTATAGTCAGCACTGAACTGATTAGTTTCCTGATCTTTCACTGGCCACCTCACTCCTTTTTGGTCTTCTGAGTCTGCCTGAAGCACTTCCTGAAACAGAATGTGCAGGTTTTGACGGTGATAAAAATGAAGGTGGCTAGAATGAGTAAGAGGAAGCCGAAGACGTCGAGACTGTGGTACTGAACCCAGTTGAGATGGTGTGCAGCTGGTCTGAGGTGCTTAGCTCCCCCGTGTCTCATCACAAACTCGGTCCAGAATACGGCCAAGTCCAGCAGTTCGATTGGACGGTCTTTATGGATCCTAGAGAGCTCTGTTATCTTCTCTTTGTAGCTGTGAATGGAAAAAACACAGTCTTCATCAGTATGAAGCACACTAATACTTGTTTAATATAAAACACTCTGTATTGTGCTGTAACAGTTCAGTCCAATTTGTATTTAACAATGGACATTGTCACAAAGCAGTTTTACAGAAATAAATACATTCAAATTAAATTAAACCAAAATTAAGTGTAAATACAGTCAGGTCCATAAATATTGGGACATCGACACAATTCTAACATTTTTGGCTCTATACACCACCACAAT
>CM075007.1:28683633-28713869 GCA_037576675.1 Pangasius sanitwongsei | reverse complement strand
CATGTAACATCACTACCATGTAACACCACTACCATGTGACATCACTATCATGTAACACTACTACCATGTGATATCACTAGCATGTAACACCACTACCATGTGACATCACTATCATGTAACACCACTACCATGTGACATCACTACCATGTAACACCACTGCCATGTGACATCACTATCATGTAACATCACTACCATGTAACACCACTACCATGTGACATCACTATCATGTAACACTACTACCATGTGATATCACTAGCATGTAACACCACTACCATGTGACATCACTACCATGTAACACCACTGCCATGTGATATCACTAGCATGTAACACCACTACCATGTGACATCACTACCATGTAACACCACTGCCATGTGACATCACTATCATGTAACACCACTACCATGTGACACCACTACCATGTGACACCACTACCATGTAACACCACTACCATGTAACACCACTACCATGTAACATCACTACCATGTAACACCACTACCATGTGATATCACTACCATGTAACACCACTACCATGTAACACTACTACCATGTGACATGACTAGCATGTAACACCACTGCCATGTGACATCACTATCATGTAACACCACCACCATGTGATATCACTATCATGTAACACCACCACCATGTGATATCACTACCATGTAACACCACTACCATGTAACACCACTACCATGTGACATCACTCTCACGTAACACCACTACCATGTGACACCACTACCATGTGACACCACTACCATGTGACACCACTACCATGTAACACCACTACCCTGTGACATCACTACCATGTGACATCACTACCATGCCATGTATCCTTTGATGTGATAAAAATTTCAACTGCAAAAACTTAATATCATTGGCTTTCACAATAGCAGATCTCTCTGTACCTCTTTCATATTCTTGTTAACACACAAAAGTAAAACAAAAAAACTAGATCCATGTCATTAGATCTTTTCACTGGTAGATTTGACAACATGACAACGCAAATGCGTTTTTGGTGCATTTAGCTGTCCTTGCTTATGCGTTGCTCTAGACAGCTATGCAAATCGCTCAGATGGACACCCTGCCCTTGTCCAGAAGCTCACCTTATCACACCCTCTGCTATTTTCTAGATATTTCAAAATAAATTAAACATGATGACTCTAGTATAAGCACTAACATTAATTACTAATATTTCCATTGCAGGTGGCCTTCAGAAAATTTTCACCCACCCAATCTTATGTAGAATTTTAACGTTTTTCTTTAAATACTTTTTTTTTTTTTTTGCAAATTTGTATTTGAATATTTAGGTACAAACGCTTTCAAGTCCAGTTCTAGGACACAAAATCATGCTTGAAGTGGCCAGTCTTATTCACAAAGAGAAAAGATGTTAGCCCATGAGCTCAGAGGCGTGCTTACACCTTTTAGACTGAATCAGAGTCGCAATGCATCACTTTTATTTCTGTCAATTAGAATTTTTAGAATTAAAGAATAGTCAAGGGCTTGGAAACTACTACTTATGGTTGTCTGAGTTGTACCTGTCCAGAGTTTTGTCATTAAAGAAAAACAATTCTGATCTGATTTAACACATGCAATTTCCTTGTGAGAACACCTTATCATTAAAGGCCAGTGTAATTAACAAAATCCTTTAAGAAAATCCAGAGGCACTGTATGCGACTCTGACAGGCCGGGAGCTGTGGAAGGCTTTGAGCTGGGTGCTGGACAGGACCCTTCTGGCTGCCCTTTTGACATGAGAAGCCCCTTAACCCCTCAAGACAAGGTTCCTCACGCACACACACACACACACACACACACACTCTACTCCCTCCCTCTCTCTCTGTCATTCTCTCCTCCGCACTTTATCTTCTCATAGACCCCCTTACCTCCCCCGGTCCCTTAATCGGAGGGGTGGGACCTATGTGTGTTTTTTTTGTTGTTGTTCGTCCAAAACAATCACCCCTGGGCCCCATTACGGTCGCTGCACGTTCTGCTTTAATTGGCGCAAAGCGGGGAGCGCGCGGCGGCGGACTCAGTGTGAGCGCGCGACAGGAGAAAAAAATTAGCCTTTTTTTTAAAAAGAGTTACAAAAAAAAAAGACTACAAACTACGAGGGAGTATTTTCACTTCCATATCACAGCAGAGAATTTGCCCCCCCCCCAAAAAAAATGCCGTCCAATATCTTTGGTCATCAGAAAAAAAGAGAGGAGACTAACTCCTCGATTATTATTTTTTTTTAAGCGCGCATGTATGTGCACCCTGGCATCTTTCATGCAGTTTTATGTGGCACTTTAGGTCGCGTGTCTTCACTGGATCAGAAAACGCCTCCAGCATCAGAATATGAAGAAACGTGAATATATGAGCGAGCAAAATCAGAGTGCGCGTGCCCTGTACGACTTAAGAGTTTACTGTAAAGACTTTCTATACAGTGCTGTGCAAAATGTCGTCCATGTTTATTTTGTAACATGCAAAATATATGTAAATTTCCAAACATCATTTTTTTCCCCCAACAAAACCTTTAATATGACAAAAGCATTGTTTGTATGTCAGTAAAGAAAGCGACACATCACACAACAGTCCACTTTTCAGGCCAAAAAGAATGAATGCTGGGATTTGCATGCAAAAGGTCTCCAGAAGAACTGCTGCAGATTCTCCAGAATATTCCAGCTGCTTTACAGCATGTGACTTCTGCACAGTACTGTGTAAAGTATATGTGTAGTTATAGGCTAATATAGTGTATTCATCTGTGCACTGGATTTCCATTGTGTGTTTATTTATGTTTCCTTTATCTGTTATGTAAAAGTCATACAAATGCCATGTTTGATGGTTGATTCTTTACTCTACACTGTCGAGGAGGCCACTGGTTCTTGCTCAGAAGCCACTGAACTAACAATCAGCTGGAGTTGTTCTCGTGTCTAGGTCTGTGCTGCAGGAGCGAGTCAGGGTTGTGAGTTGTTATGAAACACGGCGTCTGTCCCGTTTTTCAGCTCAGCCAGTGCGTATGAAGTCAATGCGGCCTTTGTGCTCTCAGCCACTGCGCTTTGGTAATCATCCAGTCTGCGTTTGGAGACTCGCTGGAGCTCAGAGCCGAGAGTTGAGCACAACAGTGAGCCAGGAGTTCCAGTCATGGAAAACTTTTCAGAAACAATATGGACACCAGAAGAACAATAAGGCCTAGTAATGAACCTACTATTAGCCTGGTGGGGGAGGGGGTGCTAATAATTTTGCCACGTGTGTCTATAAACAGGTTTTTTTTTTTTAAATTTAGCAGCATTAGACATGTGTTACTAAGCCCTTGAAATAATGTGACAAATTGATGTGACATCAAACAGGAAGTTCACCTTGAATATCTTCAGTTGGGAAAAATGACACATTTCTTTTCCTCCGTAAGATTATAAACCTGCCATGATAATATTTTCCACATAGATATGATGCATATATGTACGTGATGCGCTACTGTAACATAATAAGCATAAAGCAGATGTGCAGAAAACATGATTTGAAACTTGGGACAGCAGGGTTCATGTTAAGTGGGATAGTCTGAAAATATAATAAGAGTCGAGAGGAAAACGTGAAGGATTTAATGGATGCATGAAACACCCAGCAGCTGTTGTTAATAATGCACATCTGGATTTTTGTGCATGAAATAGTGTTTTTATGAAATTGGGAAATATAAGAGATATTCAATCAGTGTACTCTGTTTTTAGAGATTGATGTTGATTTTTTTTTTTTTTTTTTTTAAATCCTGTGTTATGCTACTACTTCATGAAAGCGTTTATATAAAGTGGTATTCATTTACATTTTAGTGGCGTTTTGTGATTTCTTTTTTTAACTCAATCAAAAGATTGGGTATGAATTTGGAGAATATTAAAGATTTTTCTAAACACTGTTATTGCTGCAATTGCTGTAAGAAATGAATTATAGAATGAAACTCAGGCCAACATCTTAATATGCAGACATTTTTACTTAGTGCTCATATTATATTAGAATATAGTGATGATGATGATGATGATGATGCTTGGAGAAGATTATTTTTCACGTCCTGTTATTGAAATGTGTTTCACTGAGGCCGTGAATAAGTATGCTACAAATAACGTGTCAAACACACCATTAGAAATGGACAGGCAGTCTTGCAGTAAGCTCTTTGCTCTTTTTTTTTTAGATTAGGATATAAACATTTTCCATCGCATATGGATTCAGGATTTCAGACATCTTTTGGGTATTTTGTTTTATTCCACTGTCCCAATATTTCTGCATTAACCCTACAGACTACACCAAAAGTAATTCTTGGAGGGTCCCAGTAATCCTGGAGTTAGACCTATACTGCAGATATATATTTATATTTATATTTATATGTATATTTATATTTATATTACATATATATCACAGTGAGGTTAAGCTGGGAACAATGATTTCCATAATAAAAGGGGTAGATCTTAATGGCCACCAGTGAGCGTCCTGATATTCCTGCCCCTAATGAGCAAGTTAGGAGCAATTAATTAGCTTGCATGACTGTCTCTGATGGCTTTTAAGAAACTTCTGTTCACTGAAAAGCGAAAGTTTCTCTTCTCCAAGCTCTCCTCCTACAGAGTTGCCAGATTGGACAGTTCCCCTCTTGAGTGGGTTCTTTTTTTTTTTTTTTCCTACCTGTGAGATTAACATGCTTTAATCTACAGTCTACTGGAAGAGATGGCTGGTTGATATAATCCACCTGGGACAGCCTGACTTGATCATTTAAGCGATAATATTATTCTCGATCCGGTTGCCAGCTGTCACATGTCACAAGTTGACAGAATCAGAAGCTCTTTAACCAATACGTTAAAGTCTAGTTTAAAGGAATTTAATTCCTGAGCGCAAGAACACAAGAATTATATCCCATATTCTACGACTAATTGAAAATGCAATCTAACAAATAGCAAAAGTGGCATCGTGTCTGGAGGGCGGGATTCCAAAAGCCAGTATGTATTTAGACTTTAGCCTAGTGTAATTACTGTCCTCTTAAACAGTGTAATTGCTACCAATCATCAATGATGAAATGATACGCATGTGCAACGTGCAATTTGTTCAGACTTAAGGCTTAGCATATTGCACACTGCACATGTTTAACAATTTTATCTTATCAATAAGATGTCTGCCAAGCCTTAAATTACACTGTAGGCCTTCTGATCATTTCATCTTTTGCCATCTTTATATTATTATCTCTATCTTTTTTATTTTGTATTATTTGCTATATACATAGGAGGTTATTTTTTTAAATTGGTGTAAAGATATTTTTGTTTGATTTTCAGGCTTTTAACCCGTTATGGTATGCATTATGATGTCATTATTATGATGTCAAAAAAAAAAAAAGTCTGTCCTGTTTTTTTTTTTCTAATTAAAATGAATAATTAAACATAATCAAGGGATGATTTCATTAAAAAAAGGAAAATATTTTGCAATAATTGCAATTCGTATTGCAATTATAACAAGTGAAACTGAAATGTTTTAAAAATGTTTTTTTATCATGCCTGCCACTCTACCTCCTTATTCATCATCATCATCATCATCATCAGTCTCTTTCTATTATTTTCTTCCTGTAGACTTCATACCATCACTGTACCTCCATCTTCACCCTCATCATCATCTTCCTTCTCACTTCATATTATATATGACAGAATAATGTACAATCATTTTATTATAATATATATAAAAGAATATAATTTAAAAATGATTAATTCATAGCTATAATGCAAAAACATCTAGAGGTTTCTAACCATGCTGCTTGCAAATGCAGTACTTATATAGCCATCTAATATTTTTGTTATGGCCTAGTGTGATTATGGTACGTTGTGTGTTGTTTCAGGGAAACATGCACATTTTTGTAATTTTCTAACAAACATTTATATATTTTTGACATGTTATTCACAATACATCTTGATTTAACAGTAACCATGAATCAATTTTTTGCATCTTAATGAAAAGTGACTGAAACATTGGTTAAAGGGTTCATTTTTACTAGAGAAACTATGGTCCTGCAGGACATGTGCATACCTGCTGAAAAAAGATTCAAAATGGCTGCCAGGGGATCACATGACCAATTTTTGCATTTCTGTTGGTGAGTATTGAGTCCTCCGCTCTTGATGAAGAATGGAAATTTTCGTTGCAGCAAGCCAAATGTGTTCATGGTGCCATGGAAGCTTAAATTAAAGGTGCGATAGTCGATTTTTTTATTCATTACTTGTACAAATAACCTGAAAGTTATGTAGAACATGATAAAAAAAACAAACAAACAAACAATGGATTAAATATTGGCTTTAGAAAAAACGCTGAGAAACCCCGTTCGGAACACTGATTTCCGGGCCGGAAGGCTTGTTTGTGTTTGGATGCGCCTCCTGTCAGTCATTTTATACAGACACTTTCAGGGCCAGCGTAGATCCTGTGAGCAGAGCTTTGTGAACATGGGCGGGAATCATTCAAATGTCAAACACACCAAAATATTAGAGACTTAATTTTATTTTATTTTTTTTTAAAAATAATAATCTAATCTTACCTAATGCACCTTTAAGTGTTTGCGCTGGTAACTTGAGCCAATCTGGCAACCCATCAGCCAGAAGAGCCAAAACCTTGATCCTCATCTGCTGTCAGCCCCTCTCAGCTCCTCAGCTCGGGCTACTTTGGCTGGTGTGAGTGGTGGGGAAGTCAGGCTTAATCTCCAGGAGGAATCGCGACTAAGGAGAAGCGACAATAACCAAGTCGTGCGTAAAAGATGGAGACGAAATCTCTATTATCGGCTCCGGCATTTCCCAGAGACGCGGTGAAAATCGGGCTGGTTTTTTTGTCATTCGGGTCAGACACCGAGGGAAAGAGGCGGAGGATTTGTGGGTCGTGGACTCACACGACGCACAGAGAGAGAGAGAGAGAGAGAGAGAGTAGGCTACACATTTGCAAAATCCCCAGTCCCATCCTGCCGCAAGCATTAAATGCGGTGTGACTTTATGTTGTATAGCCAGTCCCAAACAAGAAAAGAAGCACAGTGCTCACCCAAAGAAACTCGGTTTTGGAGGATTAGGGACGGGCCGAAAAGACAGAGAATAACTTCTGCATAACTTTACAGCTCCTCTGTCCCAAAGGCCAAGTTTAGAGAACGAGGTCAAGCACACAGGCAGTGGTTAACCCTTACTATCCACAAGTGCCCGAGGACGCATGGGGGAAAAATCCTAATTACGCATGTACCCAAACTAATACCACTACTACTATTACTAATCATCATCATCATCATCATCATCATCATAAGACGTTTAGTGGGTAGTAGATTTGTTTGGAACAGCAGCTCTTTTGTTATTGCTGATTGCGTAAAATGCTACAGTCTTCATTCATGAGCCTTTATACCTGTTTCAGTTAGGGGACAGCGGGGTCGGATGGCACAGTTTTCACTCTCTGCTGTATCTCCCAGGCACACCACACACCATACACTAGGACGATCCAGCTAGCAGCAAATTAAAGCTGAACATCTCAGCTAAAAAAAAAACAAAAAACAAAAAAACACCCCAGACATTTTCAATGTCAGACAATATTTCCAGAAATTAGTGCATTCATGAATAAATTATTGTTGTGCACTTAATTGAGCCCTAACATGGGGTTGGTTGGCACAATGCTAAAAAGGTGATAGAAATAATCAAAGTTTTTAATTTAATCACAAGTGTAAAACATTTAATGGCATCCAAATAACCTTACAGAGTAGGCCTATTATTATTATTATTATTATTATTATTATTATTATTAGTAGTAGTAGTAGTAGTAGTAGTAGTATTAGTATTTCATGTTATGAATAATGTTATATGTTTGCCCCAGTCTGCAGTAATGTAATAATTTGTCCATGTCTATGCCTCATGCAAAGACATTTGGCGAGCGCTTGTTACTTACTGAGCACTCGCTGCTTGCAAACCAAGCGAAATTACCATGCATGGTGGAATGACTTTGATCATCCGTTTGAGGCTTTTTTCACATTTAACTGCGCAGTGTTGGCGAGCTAAAGCCACAATCCACTCAGAGAGAAAAAAACGTCGCTTTTACGGCCAGCCTTGCAGCTCTTGCTACGCACGAGACACGAGAATAGGCCTTAATACGCGGCATTCTGCGCCGCGCGTCTCCATTAGCTCTGATGACTGCGGAATTGCCGCGGACTGCAAGTTATCAAGAGGCACTAATTTCACATTAAAGACCATTGACTGCAGTGGCTTGATTCGAGGGTGTATGACAATTACCACAATCAGAATCGGGGCCCCGGATCGTTTACCTTGACTCCATAATTATTTTTTTGTGGCCGTGCATGCTCAGAAATTGCACAGTGTCAAAAAAGCGGGCAGCTCGTGGATCGTTGCGACGGAAGCTTTCATATCATCTCGACATGAGGGGGGGGGGGGGGGGGGGAGGGGTGTATGTTTGTTCTGTCACTGGCTGATTTGGTAATACTGTGAAGGAAAAGACTCCCAATGAGGGAAACTTGGAAACTCAAATGGCTTGAAAGTGAAGGATAAACAGAGAGGAACAAATATTCACACAAAGTAGGAGAAAGAAGGAGAGGACTGAGAAATTAGAAAGATTTGAGTTTTATTGTATGCTTTCAGGCCAAGCATTGTGGGAAATATCATATGGCATTCCCATACCCCCACATCCCAGTTTCCAGAAGTGGAGTCATGCAAATTATGTGTGTGTGTGTGTGCAAAGCGTAGTGACCCCAGTCATCTCTAATGTTCCAGCTGCGAGCTGAGGAGCAGAGCAGCTCGCACTGCGTGTGAAACCCCCCTCTCCAGGCCTGAGGCGAGCCAGTGAAACAGCTTTTGAAGATGTGTTGACCAGCCTGTCATCACTGTAACCCACACCCCCCCTTCTCCACCTGCTGCTACCACACACACACACACACACCCTCTCACACTTCAAAATAAAACTGAACCCACTGTTCAAGTTCACTAAGAGGTTTTGATGCTCACTGACATTCCAGTGCTTTCATACTGTTCTATTATTTTGCCATTTTTAACTCATACAGTGTACAACTATATATGTGTACAAATAGTCTCTGGTGAACTTTAAAATATAAGACGTGGAAGAAACTATGAATGTTTTTAGCAACAAAATAAAATAGATAAACTAGTAATAAAGTAATAAAGAGATAAACTAGTCGATTCTATTTACTAAAACCTTTATGCTGGCCAGATTTTCTGTCCTCTATATGAAACAGAAAATGTTACAAAAGGGCAGTGTGAATATGAATACACTGGAGCCTCAAGCATGACTGTTGTTCCTCTGCATTAAAAGTACTGTGACTTAACTTAGATCTACCCACAGGCTCTGTATAGAAACTTTAGCTTTGACCAGATTGCATCTAGTATTAGTTCCATGTTATTTTTTTTCTCCTTATCCTTGCACATATATCACACTATCTATAACCAGACCAAGTGAGGGAAAATCCAATTGAAGCTTTGAGATGAGAAGCTGGAGATTAAGGGCCTTGTTCAAGGACCCAATAGTGGATGTCTTCACAGTCTTAGGAAGTGAACTCGCAACCTTTTTTGTTATTACCAGAAATCTCAATCACTATGCCATCACTGC
This sequence comes from Pangasius sanitwongsei, assembly GCA_037576675.1. NCBI lineage: Eukaryota > Metazoa > Chordata > Actinopteri > Siluriformes > Pangasiidae > Pangasius > Pangasius sanitwongsei. The sequence continues at coordinate 28,704,290 of CM075007.1, read as the reverse complement.
TGATAATCATCCCGTACTATACACACAGAGCTATATGCAGAATGCTTATTAAATCACTGCTCTGTAGTGTCAAAACATGAGCCTGTGGCTAGTAGATACAACTACACGGTGTAGGTGCTATGCTCAGATCTCAGAAATGCTCAGAAAAGGACACAGACACACCAACTCAAGCTCAGGACCGACCTGGAGACCCTGGAGCTGTGAGATGGCAATGAAGAAGAAGAAGAAGAAGAAGAAGATGACGATGAAATTAAAATTACATATATAATAGAGTATAGCTATTGGTCTGTTTGGGTTTGCAGTAACATTCTCATGGCTAACTGAGGTGGATTCCTTTTACTATTACTACTAGACATTTATAACATTATGCTATGATGTGTCCCAACCACTGGTCACAAATGGAATATTATCTGAAGTATATGTAAATGTGAAACTACTTCCCTTTTAAATAGAATCAGGTCACTAAAATTATACATTGTTGATGGATTTCTTTTCTCTTTGTTTCCGTCTCTCTCTCTCTCTCTCTCTCTCTCTCTCTCTCTCTCTCTCTTAGATCACATACACATGGATATTCATTTTGTCTGATATTACACTTACCCAGTAAATACGCTTCAGATAAATCAATCGATCACACAACTGATTAATCAACCAATAAGAAAACACTCACATGAGTAATCTACATATAAAATTATCACTATTTTGGGAAACTTAAATTTCGTTTGTTAAATGGTGAAACTAGAACTAGTTGGTAGGTTACAGTGCTGTAACAACAGCCTAAGTAAATTTGGCTTAACCAGAAATACTGTATATATATATAGGTGTACCTTACGAAGAGAAAAACAAGTACAAAGAACTAAGGTAGCAGACATTCACTCAGGCACCACAATACCATGTTCATGTTAAAGAGTAGTACTGCAAAATCAACAATAAAGCATATTTAGCAAAGAGTGACAAGAAGCTTTAACTTCATTTTCAGTAAGCTATAAAATTATTTAGTATAATTTATGAGGAATCAGCCAGAATATTGCACTATTGCGAAGGAGAGGAAATAAAAAGTGAGCATGCTAATGTTAATAATTGTCATAGTAATATATCCTGTGTAATATACAGTATAATGTTAATATTTGTCCTGCCAATTAAGCAACTTTAGAATTTTACATTCGTTTTACTTATTTGTTGTGTCCTACTCAATTCTTATATTCATTGAATTAAGTGAACATAAGTTAAGTGAGTTTCGTAAGTAACTGAAGATAAATTAGAGCCTCTGAGGTGACATGGTGTTTTTTTAACAAGGCATGGCCACAAATCAATATACTGAGGCCACCAGTGAATACTTCGAGGCCTGAAACTAAGTATCTTGTGGCCATGAATGATTATGTTGTGCCCGTTATCTGTGTAACACACAAGTTAAGTATTTCTTGGCTACAAAACAGATCTCGATAATCATCACTTTATTAAAAATAACCCCCACTGTCACCTCTGCGGCTTCGTGGGTTAATAGTGTAGCCTTCATAAATCAGTTATTCAATTAGTAGCTAAATCTAAGACGATTTTCTGAAAATGAATTACCAAATTCAATCAAGATGTTTAGTTTGAAAATTGTTAATAATGTGATCATGGATGTGTTATCTACTGTTATGAGGGTTGTTAAAAGTATTATTTATTTAAACTATATGGTTTTAAGCCTAACTGAATGGTCACTTAGATCGAGCATTTCTTATAAGCAGCAATTAATATTTTGCATAGGATGTTATTCGTTTCATAAGCTAAAGCTCTGCAACTTTAAACAAAACACAAATAACATGACTTTGCAATATTAATAGAATTAGGAAAACTGCTGTTTAGCCGACATGATACAAACACAGCTGGTTTGGGTTTTGTAGCTGGAAAGTTCTCTGGCTTTAATGAATAAACAGATGGATTATGTTCATAAAATCAATTTTGTGATGAGTTCATAATGAGCTCTGTGATTTGCTCTACATAAATGGCTTTTAAAAAGTGTAATTGTTGATATGATTACGATTATATTATATATATGATTATTTAGGTTTTTTTTTTTGTTAAGGAGTCTCCAGTGTCAGCACTTTGTATCGGTTAGAGGTAAAGCTGTAACTACATTTTCCAACATGGAATGACAGGCTTTCTGGTTTCTCAGTAACATAACAAGCTATGTTTTTTGTCTTATAAACAACTTTAAAAGTGAGGGAAAAAAAGAGAGGCTGGTTATAGCTGTTAAAACATAACATAATTGCTAATGGGAACTGACTACTGACTATGTAATTTCATAACATTAACCATAACTAAAAACAGCTAAAATTATGACGTGTCTTTCTTTAATTAGTAAAATATTGCAATGGTTGGCAAACTGATGTGGTATAAGAGGAATAAAACATTTCCGGACACTCTTTTATAGCAAAACAATCAGGTGGAAACAGTAACTCTGATTCACATCAGGTCACATCACACTACACCGTCATTAATTATTTTCCTATCCCCGCATGCCCTGCTCTGCCCTGACCATCACACCCATGTGTTTGTTGAACGTCTCATTCCATATTTATTCCCCTTTGCTGTTATAATGAGCTCCACTCTTCTGGGAAGGTTTTCCACTAGATGTTGGAGCGTGGCTGTGGGGATTTGTGTTCATTCAGCTACAAGAGCGTTAGTGAGGTCAGGCGCTGATGTTGGGATGTCGAGGAGGTCTGGGGTGCAGTCGGTGTTCCAGTTCATCCCAAAGGTGGGGTTGAGGTCAGGGCTCTGTGCAGGACACTCGAGTTCTTCCACTCCAACCTTCACACACACTTACATTTACATTTACATTTATGGCATTTGGCAGACACCTTTATCCAGAGCGACTTACAGAAGACCCCATTGCTGCGTCTCAGTTCGCCTACTTATACTATGCACTAAAAGTATGTACTCTTTTGTGAAGGAAAAGTACATGCTTTTGAGTGTGTAGAAAAAGGGTATGGAAGTACTGGGACATACTATCACGTCATGTTGCCTATTTACACACACGTATTTTCACCGTAAACAAACTATTCGTTGCATTTCAGCTTTTCTTCATTCATTACTCCTTATATAATTTATACTATATAATTTCATTTACCATTCCCTTGATTTATTTCTCCACATTTCATTTACTCCTCTCTAAAATGCGTCCTTGAATTCGGTGAAGCAATCCATCACAAAACATCCTCCTCCCTCGCGCAAGGAGTTGTGGGCAATATTAGCTGAAAAAGTGTCCACGGTGCCGTACTATGAAAATCTACCAGAAATATTAGACCTTTCGAGTACCTCTGGGATCCTCATTTCAATATACTAAGATTTGGGTCACACTAATTCTAATCTCGGATACTGTTTAGTACGGATAGTAGGCGAATTGAGACATGTGATCCACGTCTTCATGGAGATCGCTTTGTGCACAGGGGCATTGTCATGCTGGAACAGGTTCCAGTGAAAGGAAAGTGTAATGCTACAGCATACAGAGATTTTCTAGATAATTCTGTGCTTCTAACTTTGTGGCAACAGTTTAGGGTAGCGCTATATACAGGTATGAGGGTCAGGCGTCCACAAACTTTTGGTCATATTGTGTAGCTTCGAGGCTACAGCAGCTGGAACTACCAACAGGTTCTTCAAATCGTCTTCTCGCGAGATTTGGAATCACGTGATCAGTGTGACTAAACGAAAACAGGAAGTAGTGTGTAACAGAAAGGGACCAGAGCAGAGAGGAGATTTTAAGCGCTTAAAACATGGGGATTTCGACAAGTTTCAGCTGTGTGTTGTCTTTCTTGTTTTGGGGGAATTTGATATTAGGTGAGAGCTCTGTTCATGCCGCAGGACCGAGCAGAGATGAAGAGCTAAACTCGCCTGCTTTTAAGGAGAACAGCTACTTTCCTTCTCTCAGTCTGTCGGCTTCCTTTCCGGAGGAGCTGGAAGTTACTGATCAGTGCCTGGCATTGCTGCATTATTTCGGTCAGAGATATGCAAGCTTAGCGAGCTGTCTGGTGTCCAACGCACGTCCCGTCAAAGTGTGTCAGAACTGCTACAGTGGGTATAACAGCTTCCAGGACATCTACACAAACATCTCAAACGAGGTAAGTGTATTTCTCAGTAGCTAAAGACTAACTGCTTGTATAAGTGCACTATAAAGCCTGTGTTGCACAGTGAATGCTTGCACAGTCTTAGTGAAGTGTACAATCCAGAGCTATTTGGGATCCAGCCTTTGTTTTGCAGAAGTTCCCAGCCTGGTCACGTGCACTGCAAACTCGTGATGTGCATCACAGCATCACTCACTGGACATTTCACCAATCAGAAGCTCTTTCAGTTTCATCCCCATTCCCACCAGACATATCAGACCCTGGACAACATTTTACTGATCATTCCCAAGACATCATCTCTACACACATCACTTTACACTGCTATGATAGAATCCCTCTTCGTATGCTTTTTTTTTTTTTTTTTTTTTTTTTTTTTTTAAAGAAATGTCATAGAGTATTGTTGTGTTTGGTTTTAGCAAGACAGAGTCATTACATATTATTTCATTCATCATTCATTCATAAGCGCTTTATCCAGGTCAGGATCGTGATGAATCAGGTGCCTGTCCCAGGAAAACTGGGTGTGAGGCAGGAACACACCCTGAAATGGTCACCAGTCCATCAGGGCACACAAACATTCATACGCTCACATACCAGCATGCTTTGAGAACCCAAAGGAAACCCATGTGGACACGGAGAAAAAATGCGAAACTCAATATAGACAGTAACCTAAGCTCAGGAATGCTCTTGTAGCTGAATGAACACAAATCCCCACAGCCACGCTCCAAAATCTAGTGGAAAGCCTTCCCAGAAGAGTGGAGCTCATTATAACAGCATGATATAAATGGGGAATAAATCTGAAATGGGATGTTCAGCAAGCACATGTACACCGATCAGCCACAAGATTAAAACCACTGACAAAAGTGAATAACATTGATGATCTTGTTACAGTGGCACCTGTCAAAGAGTGGGATATATTAGACAGCAAGTGAACAGTCAGTTCTCGAGGTTGATGTGTTGGAAGCAGGAGAAATGGGCAAGCGTAAGGATCTGAGCGACTTTCACAATTGCCAAATGGCGATGGCTAGACGCCTGGGTCAGAGCATCTCCAAAACGGCAGGTCTTGTGGGGTGTTCCCGGTGTGCAGTGGTTAGTACCTACCAAAAATGGTCCAGGGAGGGTCATGAGCGCCCAAGGCTCACTGATGCGCATGGGACAGAAGAGCTACTGTAGCACAAATTGCTGAAAAAGTTAATGCTGGCTATGATAGAAAGGTGTCAGAACACACAGTGCAGCGCAGCTTGCTGCGTATGCGGCTGCGTAGCTGCAGATCAGTCAGAGTGCCCATGCTGACCCCCTGTCCACCACCGAAAGCTCCTACAATGGGCTCATGAACATCAGAACTGGACCATGAAGCAATGGAAGAAGGTGGCCTCGTCTGCTGAATCATGTTTTCTTTAACATCATGTGGACGGCCGGGTGCGTGTGCGTCGCTTACCTGGGGAAGAGATGGAACCAAGATACACTCCGCAAGCTGGCGGAGGCAGTGTGATGCTCTGGTCAATGTTCTGCTGGGAAAACTTGGGTCCTGGCCTTCATGTGGATGTTACTTTGACACATACCACCTACCTAAACGCTGTTGCAGACCAAGTACACCCCTTCACGGCAACAGTATTCCCTAATGGCGGTGGCCTCTTTCAGCAGGGTAATTCACCCCACCACACTGCAACAACTGTTCAGGAATGGTTTGAGGAACATGACAAAGAGTTCAAGGTGTTGCCTTGGCCTCCAAATTCCCCAGATCTCAGTCCGATCGAGCATCTGTGGGATGTGCTGGAACAAACAGGTCTGATCCACGGAGTCCCCACCTCGCAACTTACAGGACTTAAAGGATCTGCTGCTAAAGTCTTGGTGCCAGATACCACAGCGCACCTTCAGAGGTCTTGTGGAGTCCATGTCTCGATGGTTCAGAGCTGTTTCGGAGGCACAAGGGGGACCTACACGATATTAGGCAGGTGGTTTTAATGTTATGGCTGATCAGTGTAGGTGTGATTGATCAGGTGTTCACATACTTTTGGCCATATAGTGTATTATAAGGTTGACGATTATTCAGTAGTAACATGCCAATCCCAAGGCCAAAATTGGCTTGTTACAATGGATTGCTTTGAGATTCGATTTGGATTTGCAATGCCGTAAATGCGACATGACCCAGATCATGCCTGTGAACACAACTCGTCTTACACCACGCTGCCATAGCAACAGAAATTCAGAGTCAACTTGACTGTGATGATTTTCAGTATCGGATCAGAACAGACCAGGGCTTAGACCTCTGATCTCTATACTGTATCAAAAATGAGAAAAGATGAGTTAATTCATCTGTATTACTCTTAAGAAGATGTGTCTGATTATTGAATAGAGCCATGAAACAAAAATAAATTGCTTTTCTTGAGAAAGAACTTTTCTTCACACAGACCGGGCCTGGGAACGTGAGCTGTCAAGATATCCTGCTGAGCTCAGATAGGCTGATGCTGCTGAGCAACCTTTACAGCGGCATAGAACGCATCTGGCACTCGTCTGGATGTCACAGTGAGTAGTGTAGTCATGTCTGCATTTAATTATAAAGTTTTGTTTGTCCAAGATCACCTTACCCAACACAAGCAGTGGTGATTTTGGTGATTTGCCACACTGATGCACGTATTAAACCTGGTACTGGATATGTGTAGGTCCTGGTTTTTGGCAATGCAGATTGTTGTAGGCAAATTGTAAAAGGGATGTATTTTGTTCGATGGGTTATACTATAACATCATTTTGTTTTTGTCTTCTTCAGATTGTCTGACTAAAGATCAGAAAAGCGTGTCGAATACCACACTTTACTTCTTCGATCGACACAATCAGTCGCTGACCTGCTTTGAGAAATACCAGCAGGTAACGTCGGTTTCTGTTATCCGTAATAACATGAAGAGATGTTAATGCTGTGGTTTATAAGACAGTGACTAAAGTTTGCTTGGTGTTTGTGTGTGTGTGTGTGTGTGTATTCCACAGGGGAACCAGTCTGAGTTGTGTGTAGAGTGCAGGACCTCGTATAAAACACTCAATGATCTGTACAGTAAAATGTCAAATAACAAGTCTCTGTGTATTGATGTGGAGGACGCGGTGAGCAGTGATCTAAAGTGCACATTTTAAATACACACAAGGCATTTCCTGTGTGCAGAAATATACACGTTATTTATTATACATTTGCATACCCATAAGGCACTATCCTGCACGTTTGAATGTTTTCCCACTATAACACACCCGCTGAGTAGCAGGGAAAACACTAAAATGCTGCACAGGGGCCTACAATCATTTACTGCCTTACTGTTTTCCATTTTAGCTCTAAAAATATTTCCTCCAAAAGATTACACAGGAAACTCTACAGCAGCGAGAAGCATTTGAACTGTTCGCTTTGCTCCACGCTTTCCTAGATGAACATGACGCGGCATTTGTGGAGCAAGAACAACTGTTCGTTAAAGCGCGAGGACAGCGTGCCAGTCATCGCCGTGTCCAGCTTCATGCTCTTCCTTCCAATCATCTTCTACTTGAGCAACTTCCTGCACTCGGAACAAAAGAAACGCAAGCTCATGCACCGTAAGTATCTCTCTTAGCTAGAGTTGGTCGTGCCTGTGAGACAAGTGAGAGGTGTGTGTTTCAAAACAGCAGGAGATTATTCACTGTCCATCAGGGCAAGAAATAGAAACATAAGAGAGAAAGTAGTGATAGATAAAGGCTCTTGTGTGATGGGACAGAAAAGCATTTGCTTTATATTGATACCAAAGCCGTTTGGTAATTTGGTAATTTCCTCTCTCACCTGCCAATCAGACTAGCCTGTAGGTGTCTGCGCTCATCTATACGGAAAAGGGGGAAGTTCATGTTAGCCTTCAGCATCTCAGGGAGGGAGCTGTCATGCAGTAGGGGATAACGAACTAGTGGGACAATGAAATTGTCAGGAAGACAGTATAGTTTATGGACCTACCAGGGATGGACAAAATGGTTGTCCTGAAATTAGGCTAAAATATGGTTAAGGCTCTGGGTTACTGATCAGAGGGTTGGGGTTCAAGCCCCAGCACCGCCAAGCTGCCACTGTTGGGCCCTTAACCATATCATGGCTGATGGTATGGTGTAATGTATATGTGACAAATAAAGGCTTCTTCTTCTTCTTCTTCTTATACATAATACAAATAAAGTATGGTGAGTCAGTTAGCTAGTTAATACAGACTTCAGGTAACCAACTAGTTATGATCATTATCGTCTTCTAACAAAGGTTGCAATGTAGCACAACATGTTTGTGATTAAAAAGTCAACAAGTCATAGTTTCAGCTATGAGATTTGGTGTTCTGTCCTCGCTTGGCAAGTAAAGATTATTATTTCAGTCGGGCTAGCATCTTTATTTTCTCTGCGTGTTCCCGATTCAGAAAAGAGCACCTGTCATTCGTCTATGTTACTTAATCCGGCTAGTTAAAACCGTTCTATCTTCAGCCAGATTGAGCCTCGGGCGATGCGTGTAGTGCAGCGGGCGATGGGATTCGGAGCCATTGCGCTGCATCGATGTGCATAATATCATCGTGAAGCATGTTAAGTTTAAACATAGCTACATATCAAATGATAACGTTTGTTTTTGTGAAAGTAGAGTTGTTTTTTCTTTTTCTGGTTGTGATCTCGTGATCTGTAAACCCCCGACCTCCTGTTCTTAAATTCCTCTATTAATGGCGTGAGATGTACTGTATTGTATTTATGAACATTTTGGGCAGGTTTAATTTCTTACAAATGATATACGGAGTTATTCTTACAATTTGGTCTTGCTTTGGCCATTCCTAAAGAGGAAGCCATATAAAAAGAAGAAAAAACCCCCCACAAAGACAGCCTGTATAGCAGTTATGACACCTTACCTGAAGTTGAGTAAAGTCTTAGTGTTAGTATTAGTGTTAGACCAAAGCCCATAACCTAATGTACTTCGCAAAAACATGACATCTGATTATTTCTTGTACAGCCAAAAGAGCCAAGTCCAACCACAGTCTGATGAACATCCAAGACAAGTACAGCTGAAGGAGAGGAGGAGGAGGAGGATGATGATGGGAGAACTGGTCATCCTTTGCATTTTTCCAAAAGGAACGTGCCTGGTAGATGTGGGATGGATTGTAAAATATCCACAGACTTTATGAGAATTGTTAAAGTAATCATCACTTCTTGTGAATATAATTGACAAATGATTTGTGCTGTTTTTTTCCCCCCACTGCTTTGGTGATCATGTGAATGAATGCCGTATGTTTATGACAGGATGGACTACTACGTGGAGATTTGTGACTTTCGCCTTGCACTGACACGAGCTCTGGGTGAGACTGGTTATACCGTCATCCCGCTGCAACTAAGAGAACATCTTCATGCTTGCTAAAAGCTTTTATTATTTATTTCTTTCGGGTAGCGGGACTTGTACATATAACATAGCAGCAGTAGCACTGTGGCAAGCACTTGATGTCCATTAGTGATCCATTAATAAATACATGGTGCATGCGTGGAGTGAAGAGGTAAAAGCAATGGCTGAAATGAAAGGAGAATGCACTAAAGAACTATGCAGGTCACGTGATGCTTTGGCCGAGCCTTTTCTTCTTTCTTTTTTTTTTTTTTTTTTTTTTTGTATACGAAGCAACCATCTCTACCCTTTTTGCTACTAATGTGTTTTTGAGTTACTATAAGGTCATGATGTAGCATCTGACTGGTTTTCTGATCAAGAACAGAAGAGATATATAATGTGTGTATGAGACTGGATGAGTTAACTGTGCTGTGTTAGCAGCGCGTGTTGTACATGATCATTTGTGATTTCCAAATGTAAATATTCTTCTCGTGAGAGGCTAATTACTAATTAGCAGCGACCTAAATAATGATTCAGAAGGCTTTGCGTGTTTGATATGATTTGCTAAAGATTTACGTAGTTGAAAAGCCACGCTCTGTTGTTTTCAGGTTACTTGGCTTTCATAGGAACATTTTCTCCCCATCATTAGCAGCTAATCTAAATGTAGGATAAAGTTACTTGGCCAAAACAACGTGCAAAGCGACGTATCCATTGGCTTTTTGGTCTCATGGAGCTGTGCCATTACTTATCACACTGGCCTTTAAGCGCATTGCACCTGATTTGTTCAATCATATGATTGCTTAGAGGCCCTAAGAGGCGGGTGCCATAGACGGAAAATAATCTTTCATATACGCGTTAAACGTGTGATGTACCGAGAATGGAGGATTTCATTCCTAATAAGCCTTGTGTCTTGATTTCGTAATCAGTCTGGATTTCCTAATCATGGATGAAAGTCACTATTGCTGACTAACTTCATTTCCACGTGATTGAAGAACCGGTACATCGCCTAAATCGACCCCTACAGAGAGGACGAGGGGAAATGGGAGATTATCCTTCAGAGAGGGTTAGGATTAGAGCAGTGACTCTGGACCTTCAGAACTTGAGAGAATTACGAAATGTCTTGAACTCAGCTGGTACTCAGGGCTCATATAAAGGCAGGCCTGTAAGCAAAGCATCCGGTGTGTGTGTGTGTGTGCGCGTGCGTGTGTGTTTGTGTATGTGTGTGTGTGTGCAAATGTTTTTTACATACCCTGGCTTTTCACAATCTACTGATTTTTAAAAATGTCAAATAATAAAGTAATAATTCAAACACGAATCCTTGTCTCATTGTCAAGAATACAACGCGAGATCAAACCAGCTGAAGCCTAACTCATGTAGGGGGGAAAAATACAATTTACGATAATGTGTCACACAAGTCACATGGACTACCTTTATATGAAATCAATAATAAACCCACTAGTTATTATTTTTCAGTTATTCAGTGTTCTACAGCTGCATGCTTTAGTGCCAGTGTTACAGATTATATTTGGTGAACATTTAAAGATTAAATGCTTGGGAGAGTATAAGAGGATACTTTATTAGGAGTATTCCTTTAAAGCGTAAAGGAGAACACTGTACATTGGCTCCAGTGTGTGCAACAAGTTTAGCTACTTTCTCATGTACACACAGCGCATGTGCTAGCTTCCCGGCCCTGCTGATCTAGACTTGTGGCCAAAATTACATTTTATTTATTTATTTATTTATTAATTATTGGTAAAAATGACTTCAAGGTGCGATAGTCAATATTTTTCATTTCTTACTTTTACAAGTAATGTGGAAAGTTTTGTAGAAATGATAATAAGTAATAGTTTAAAGCCACTGTCTCAGAACAAGTGTTTATTACGTAGCTGAAAAAACCCAGTTCGGAAACCTGACTTCTGGTCCAGAGTGTTTGTTTTTGTATTTCGATTGGTCTCTTGTCAGTCATTTTATAGCCATGCCCCCAACGCCCTTTCACCTCCTCATCAATCATTATGAGGACAAGTTACATGATTATGGAGCTGTAACTCGTCTTTCAATCAGCCGAGTGTCCGAGTTCACGTGAAAGTGATGTCATGACCGTCTTTTAACTGGATTTTAACTGTTGTACTTGTTTAAAAATCCAAATTATGGAGATCTGTGCATTGATGCATAATCATTTCTGAGAGAAGACAGAATCAAGATTTTTTTTTTTTTTTACTTATTTCAGTTTTTTTATTTGTAGTAATCCAAAAAGGCTGTTATGATGTGTTTACAAGAATGTTACAGGGCCCAAAAGCAAATGTACAAATTCTCAGTGCACAGGTCATATCAAACTGGCTTTAGCTGTAACTGGTCTGGTTGCTCTGTTTTCTGTGTAAAGAATGGTGCAGCTTAATATGGATAATCAGGAGTTTACAAAAAGTTCAAGCCTCAGGAATGGTAGTGTTTGGCACCAAGGAATATTACATGAAAGTGCAGTTATTTTAGTATATAGCCTCTATTTACTGAATGCCTTAAAACTGTTGAATATCCTGTAGCGTTTTAAACATATCGCATTACGTGCAGCACATCAGTCAAACGAAATGGTGGCTCTAATCCGACACACATTCCATAAATCTTTTCTCTTCAATTTCATTCATTCCGTTGGCACGTTATGTACAGTATGGCTTTCCTCTTCAGTAATCTTGGATCTCCATCTCACTGGCAATCACTAGCAGTTATACACGTGAGCCATTCCTATTAAGCCAATATTAAGAATGTTTTAGAACTGCAGCTTTGCTGGTTATGCAAACCTTTTGTTAGTTAACTGACTCGGGATTGCTCAGCTAATGCTGAAAGCTCTGAGTGCTGAATACGGTGCTTTGTCACAGGAAGGGCAAACACGCAGGCCAGGAGGTCATGATTAGAAGTGATTCTACGGAGACATTCAGCTGTATGAAAGGAGGGTATTATTACCTGCCAGAGGTCAAAGTCTCGAAATCATGGGTTTATAATATTAAGAGAGATTTTACAATCCCTTCATTATGGCAGTTATACAGTGGCTTAGCACTGGCTGTGCTCTCCACAGTCTCCTAATCACCCTCTGCCCCCTACCCCCAACCCCCAACCCCCATTTATCAACACACACACCACTGAATCCTCAAGATCTTATGACAGGTCAGCTGGCAGTGACATCTCAGATGCTGAATGGTAGACAATCCCGGAAACCTTTGGTAGATGACTTCAATGAAAGCATCTCTGCAAGGGGGCATGGCATAAGGGCAGGAACATCTGACCCTTTTCGGCACCCCTTCCTGCCTTTTCTTTGGATACATCAGCTGGAAGAGACATCCTCAAAGCCTCGACGAGGGGGAAATAGATAGGGGTCCATAGAGGAAATGGGTGCCAATAAAATCTGAAGTGTATTTACTATGAATAGCGGAATCTTCTGATGCCAAAACAGCTTACACTCCAATCTGCTCTTTAATAAATAAAGAATAAAAACAATCACGTTGACATTTATTGTTTTCCAATAACAGCATGTCCTGAAGTGTTTTATTCCTTCTACATTATTGAATGGGACATAATACATTTTTTATCCATTTATAGCAACATTAAATGTTGTAAAATGAATTTAGTTCCTGTTTTCACTTTTGTTAGTAAATTTTGTTAATACATTTAAACAGTCGTTCTCTCATCAGCCTCTTTCTTGACAGAAAGAAGGCAGCTTGTTGTGTTACTGAGAAACCTTTATAAATAATAAATGTAAGTGGTGTAATGGTCTTTTAGCAGCAATTAACTAATTCTTCAGTGGAGAAAAATAACAGAAGCACTGCAGTTTATTCCTTTTTAGAATAGGTTTCCCAAAAGCATCACAGAGTTAAAATCTTCTCTCAGGAAGAGAGAGAGAGAGAGAGAGAGTGTTCAGTGTGATGCTCGCTCTACCATTTAACCATCATCTTTGTGCCGTGATGTTTTTGAGAAACTAGGCGCTGTACTTTACTTGCATATATTTAAACTGCACATCAATCTTCTCCTCCAATATATCTTATACAAAATGCCTGTAAAAAACAATGAAACTATAGTAATATCAAAGAATAATCAAGAAAAAAAGAAATAAAGGAAACAGATGCCCCTTAGTCCACATGGTGGTAATGAAGAAACTGAATGTACATGAAAACAGCATCCAGTGTTTTGTTTTTATTTGTGCGGTGGTTAATTTCATCGAAAGATGCAGAAAAAAGTGTTTTTTTTTTTGTTTTTTTTTAACGTTATAACCCTACCTACGCTTTCAGCCTGCAGAGATCACGGGAAGTAATTAAGGAGCAGCACGGGAAAATACTTGAATAACTGTACTTTGTTACTGTACTGCGTTGTACAATAATGCTCAAGTATTATTGAACTTGAATATGTGTACTCTTTAAGAAATAAATTTCCAAGAGACAGAAAAAAAAACATGCTTTTCACTCCTTACATTTTCAATTTGACCAAAAATATGCCAAAAATACAAATCTCTATTCCCCCCACCTTTTTTTTTTTTTTTTAAGTTAACATACTAAAGAAGTATGTTACTAAAGTATGTTAACTTTACATTTGGTACACTAGCTAGTTAATTGTATATTAGAATTAGAATGGGAAATTAGCTAGCTAGTTAGAGTTTGCACATTAGCATATTAAATGAGCTAGCTAGTTTTGTTTTGTAAATTAGCTTTTTAAATCAGTTAGCTAGTTACAGTTTGCACATTAGCATATTAAATGAGCTAGCTAGTTTTGTTTTGTAAATTAGCTTTTTAAATTAGCTAGCTAGTTGAGTTTCATTTCCGTCTCTAACGTGCCCTAGCATTCTTTCTCAAAGGGTTATTAATCATTAGCTAACCAACAAGCCAAATTCCAGATTTGTCTGAGTTAGCATAGTTTCCTTATCACTGATTGCTTAGCAAACTAGCTAGTCATGCAGAACTTACCAGCTCTTTTCATCAGAAATATTTACTTTTTACTCTTGAATACTTGAGTGTGTTTAAATGTACAATAAAAGCTTTTTGACTTTCACTCACATAGATTTTTCGGTCCAAACGTCTACTTTTAATTGACTGTGTTTTGACACAGTATCCATACTTAATATTATCCATTTGTACTTAAGTACAAACAGCTCATCCCCGATAAGGAGCCAGTTTAACAAACACAGCTATAAAAAACAGTCAGTCTGCTTAAAGTTGTTTTAATTGCTAATATGCTAGCTAAGTATGCTTTTCCAATGCACTAAATGTCATGCTTTCATCACAGTTTGGATATGTTTTAGGTTTGTCTTTCAGTGGAAGTGGAATGGACTCTTTAAATGCTGTTTTCTCCTTTTTCACTTTGGAGGGAAAACCAGAGTGTGTGTGTGTGTACATATATATATATATATATATATATATATATATATATATATATACACACACACATATATATATGCGAAAAATAAACACATTTCAGTTCAGGAAAGTTTGTACTTTTCAGAACTATATATAGTAGAAAACCCAGGCTGCCACATGGTTAATGTTAATTAACGTTAATAAACTACTCATGAAATAGTCCCATATAATCTTCTGCTGGAAGCTGGATGTCTTACGCTCTTGAAAGAACGACTCCAATAAACTTGCAGGTTTAGTTTATTAAGTTAACTCTCTGCTATACGTTGATGTTTTCTTTAATATATTAGTAATTATTAAGTATTATTATGTCATTTTAACCCCTTACACTGGGTGGGTCCAGGCTTACACTCCTCACATACCTACATTTATATCAGTTCTATTAGTTTCAGCACAGTTTCTGAATAATTCAGTAGTTATGACTGTTGTAATATGCTTTAAGACAGTAACTAAGTGATAAGCCAGGAGTTTAAAGGGTTTAGCTCAAGTAAATATGTGATAACTGTTAGTGATTTTCCTTTCACATGTTTTTCACCCTGATAAAAATGCCACAGTTTTCTAATCATGTCAGGAAAAGTAAATTAAGAAGAGGGGTTATGACCCGCGTAATTACTTCCTGCATATTTAACTTTGATTAGAGGACAAGGGTGAGAGCTCCTCTTCAGTTTGAAGAAGGCAGAGCTCATCATCAGGGCTCTCATCATTCGATATTCCTGTCTGCACAAGGGTCAATAGGATTGAAGAGAGAGTGACAAAGGTTACTGAGCAGGGTTTTTCACTCTCTCTCTCTCTCTCTCTCTCTCTCTCTCTCTCTCTCTCTCTCTCCACCCCCACCTCACCTTCTCTTCCTCTCTCTGTGTACTGCGTTTGTTATCTCTGTATCTGATGCTTGCCTCAGTTCATTATAGAATACTTGATTCTGTAGTGGCACGGAATTGATTAGTAATTTTTTTATATCTTGATTTTATTTCATGCTTATTAACGCTATCAATGCACTGGATTACAGGACTGTTAATGCTGCACTGATGCCTCCTGTTGATGAGACGCCAACTTAATGTCCAATCAGTGACTTAAGCTACTGATTTCAAGTCCCTTACAAAAAAAAAAGACTTTACATGCAATGTGTAATAAGTACCGAGTGGGAAAATATGATGCCAATGCCCCATAGTCTAATAATCATCATTAACTATTAATTTTATCACTGTTCTTATTCTCGCTTTTCTCGCTTTATTTACGGTGCTGCATCAGCTGTGATAAAAATAATTTAAAAAATCATTACACATCTATGGAACCTCACAATTATTAGTCTTCTTATCACAGCGCTGTTGAATTCTCGATTGTGATCGATCAGAAGGTGTTGATTCATCTTCTATAATAGCAGCTTTGACAACAGTTTTATATATATATTCGTTTTTAAAAGACATGTACATGGGGTTTGAAGTGAAACATGTTCAGGAAGTCCAGAAAGGCCATGAATTATGTATTTTTTTTTTGTACTGTTATCTCAAGATCACGTAGCAGTAGCATACTAGCATTACTAGAGCTGCAGATTTCTGAGTCGGACACGAATTAGGAAATCATCTAGCACTGACAAACCTACAGCTATTTCCTTTGATTTTATTTGATTTCGAGAAAACATCTTTTGTTCTCTTGAGATCATGATCACGATCACGATCACCGCTTGCTGTAGATAGAGTGTAGGTCAGGGAGCTCACGAACGGTAGGCTCAGATGATCGCACCACCCTCTGTAGAGCCTCCTGGGTGCTGTTCCCAAAACAAGGCTGTGATGCTTCCCGTCAGGATGCTCTCGATGGTGCAGGTGTAAAAGTTCCTTAGCACCTTAGAGGGCAGTCGAAAGTCTCTCAAGCGTCTAAGGTGGTATAGGCGCTGCCGGGTCTTCTTCACCAGGGTGTTAACATGGCAAGACCATGACAGGTCATGCGTGACGTGAAACTATCCACTCTCTCCACTGGGGTCCCATTGATCGTGAGGGGTTTGCTAGCTCCTCTCCTGCTTCGTGCTGAAGTCCACAATCAGCTCGTTGGTCTTGCTGACGTTCAGGAGGAGATTGTTCTCCTGGCACCAATGCTCCAGACTTGTTATCTCCTCCAGGTAGGCCTTCTCGTTGTCGTCGGAGATCAGGTCCACCACAACAGTGTCATCAGCAAACTTAACAATGGAAGTGGCTACGCAGTCGTGTGTGTACACTGAGTACAGCAGGTGGCCCAGAACACAACCCTGTGGGGCTCCAGTGCAGAGAGTGAGGAAGGGTGAAACATGTTTGCAACAACTTTTCTTATCTCGAGATCACAAGAAAAATAAGTCACAGAAAAATATAAATAAGTCATGGTCTTTCTTACGGAAGCCCTAAGAGGCCATGCTTTATTATTTTTTTTCTTTCTTGTTTTCGCTTGATCATGACTTAATTTTCTCGTGATCTCCACATAACGAAAGTTGTTTTCTCGTGATCTTGACTTACTTTTTCTCTTTACTCGACATAACAACATGTTTTTATTGTTCTGGAGGCAGCAAAAGAACAATAAAAACATCAGATTTGTTCATGGATGAACAAATTCATTTATACTTTGATCAGGGACTCACTCAATTTGTCTGTCAGTGACTGACTACGTCCACTTTAGTGTCAGACACTTGAGAAGGAGGCTGTCAGGTCTACAACTTTATTGCAATTACTAAATTTATGATGGCGATGGCGATGATGACGATGATGGTGATGGCGATGGCGATGACGATGAAGATGTCGACGGCGATGGCGATGACCTGCTTGCAACACCAGTCCCATTCACAAGGCGCGACATTTCCTTGCGATAAAAATCACTTCGTGAGAAAACAGCTTTTTGCTGTGGCGACATCCCGAGAAAACATGAAAGAATAAAATAATAACGCATGGCCTCTTTGGGCTTCCGTACCCTCTGGACTGCAGCTGGTTTGGGGGGATTTGCTTTGCGCTACCTGGCAACCCTGATGTCACCACACAGAAGTATGATGGCGCTGGAGAGGTGTATAGCTTTTCTGTTAGCAGATGAGTTAGATGCTGAAGAACACGCACTTTTTAAAACGCCTCTCCAAGCACGAGGAGTGAGGTGAGTTATGCTGTTTTTACAGAAATACTCAGCTGTGAGTGACCCTGTGAGGAAGACCAGGTGATATAAACGCTATGTGGCTAGCTAACTAGCATGCTTCTTACACAAAGCCTTGCATTTCCATTTAAACCTCCAGGATGCTCTCACTGGCTTTACCCCTGCTGTCTGCTTTTCTGTTTATTCCATCTGCACAGAGCTGCTGGTGATGGTGATGATGATGGTGATGGTGATGATGATGATGATGGTGATGATGGTGATGAAGGCAGAAAGAACTACTTCAGTGCTTCAGTTCCCAGCCTCTCTGTCCTGGATTTCCAGAAATGCTTTCTGCTCACACAACCCCAGGTTGAAGTAGGTTTCCTCAGCGCTGCTCCTCTAATTCAGCCAACCTTTTCCATTTGAATCCATCACATCAAATCATAAACACGCCTTCGTCAGAAATCTATGAAGTGAAGAATCTATGAAGTGCCTTTTTATTATTATTATTATTATTATTATTATTATTATTATGGATGTTATGTTCCTTCGAGGGCTGAGCGATATGAAAATATAAATATCAGTATCGTGATATGTCACAATACACTTTCTTGAGATGATTTCTCAAGCCGGATACGAACGGGTTTATTCGTAATTCGTTCGTACGAGTGTCTACACAGGAAAATTGTTATTCATGAAAATCCTGTGAATTATTAAGAACTCCTCGTGCTCCTGACTGGGTATAAATTTACACACTGCTTTATTAAAAGATCGATAAACGAGATCCACAACAACATATATATATATATATATATATATATATATAAACAACTCTCCTGCTAGCAAACACACAGTCGCCTCACAGTAAAACAGTAAAATTATACGAGAGAATAATATTTGAATATAAGGACAAAACAACAGGTCATAGCCAAAATATTGCCCAATGAATTGCTAACTTTTTGTCAAAGGCGCAAACGTGATGATCATATACTTGTTTGTTTGGCTTAGTCTGTGTTAATGCACTTAACTAGCTGAAGTATTGGCCCAAGCTCCCAATTAGACAATCAGGTTCTGGGCAACTGAAACATGGGACTAAGCAGCACATTGAATCTTTCACTTGCCCAGTAGGCAGGCTAATAACTTTAACCTTTGTCCACCCTTCATTTTATAATTGAGTCTGATCTGTTTTTTCCCCTCCTTCGCTGTGTGATGATTGCAGGAGTTGGTAAACTTGCTGTCACCTTGCGAATGGCCGACGTGTAAGCTTGAAGGATGGACTGTCGCGCACGCGGTGCTTGCCAGTCTCTGGACTCTGTCCACTCTGGAGCCTCACAGCAACATCGCAGCCCGTTTTCACACCAGCGAGTCTCTAATTCGCCTCCAGCTGATTGATTTCTGCACCTTGATTACAGAAAACTTTGCCGATCAGATCCGCTGGCCCAAGTGGAAAGAAGCCGAAGCTTCCGTGGCCGGGTTCTTAACTGACGTTGGGCTTCCTGGTACCATTTGCGTGCTGGGTTCCTGCTCGGTTCCCATCGACAGGCCTGCTGACGTGCCTGATCCAGAGGTGTATCGAGACTCTGTAGAAAATGCGTACTCTCTAACTCTCATGGCTTTCTGCAACCATCAGGGTTGCTTCACTTTTGTAAATGCAGAGCACCCCGGAAACTGGCATAACTCGAGAGTCCTTCTAGAGACCGAAATTGGAAAAGCGTTGCAGGAGGATCCGCTGAACCTGCTACATGGCAAGCATGTAATAGGAGACGGCACCTTTCCGCTGTCCGAACATCTTCTCACGCCGTTTCCAGACTACGGGATGCTAGGAGAGAAGAAGCTGCGTTACAATTTAAGAGTGCAGGCGGCTCTTCGGGTGGTCCGAGGATCCCTGAATAGTCTGAGGTGCAGGTTTCAGCGGCTGAGGTGCTTGCAGTTGAATTCTGTAGGCCAAACCGGTCGGGCTGTGAAGACTTGCTGTATCTTATATAACATGTATTTAGAGACGGATAATGCTGCCTCAGCTGAAAGCGTAGAGGAGCAGGCGAATGTTCAGCTGCCTTTTCACGAACTCCCCTATGGCCACTCGGGCAGTCTCGGTGGAATCTCTAAAAGACAGGACATCGCCGCTTCACTTGGGCGAAAGACTAAAAAAAGGTGACAAAAGGATACCAAGCGAACATTTAAAAGTATATATATATATATATGGTTATTGTAATTATGTATATTTCAGATATAAAGACAGTAGGTGCGAGACGGGTTGGTTTGAGTAGTTCAGAAACTGCTTGCGATTTCCACACGCAACAGAGTTTGGAGTTTACTCAAAATTAGACAGTTTAGACAGAAGAAACTCCTTGCTGATGAGAGAGATCAGGGGAGAAGGATCAGACTGGGTTTGTGCTGACAGGAACGCTCAGATAATCACTCTTTACAGCCGTGGTGAGCAGAAATGCAAAGCAGCGCCGCACAACATGGGAAAAACATGAGGCTGAAGATTGGGAAAAGTCCAGGTGATGTTTTTCTCATCTGTCCAGTTTCACTGAGAAACAGAGATGTTCATGTTTCTCCTTTTGGATATTTTGGACAGAACGCACAACTTCTAGAAATCCTCCCTTTAAAAAAATAGTTACATTACACCCTAAAATTATTTTGCAATCATCTGCATAGATGCTTATAGATACTATATATTTAAACGTAAATATATTAATAAACACAAACACAGCATATGTGTTGTAAATGTTCTATAAAATGAATGAGCTACTGTGAGTAAAC
>CM075007.1:28614085-28676563 GCA_037576675.1 Pangasius sanitwongsei | reverse complement strand
TGTACGATGTATATTCACTATGGACGTTGGGAAATGCGGCGGCCATCTTGAGTACCCGCAGATAACAGCATTTATAACTCTATTAACATCTCATTTACTGGGACGAAGGTGGACGCTCCACATAATTTACACGTTGTAGTAAAAAAAAAAAATATTGTTATTGAACAAAGATTTCTATAAGGAGACATTTATGGAAGCAGTCTCCGGTGTCGGCGCTTTGTAACAGTCAGCCAGTTCTCCGCCGAGTCTTCAGGACAGCGGGCTGTTGAGGGAACGAGTGTTTGTAGCTACTATAACATGACGAATAACAGGAAGTAACTTGTCTCGAGGACGTTACACAACATTGTACGCAACTAAACGGTTAAAAAAAAAAAAAAAAGGCAACTTGCTGTGGTGTAAGAGAAACAAAACACATGATTTATTTCCCTGTAACAGCACATGCTGTAGTTTTATTCCTGAATTAAGGCTGTGCTGGAGTTTTAAAACTACAGTATCATTGTCTAGTGTAATTGATTTTCATAGATCTGAGGCAAACTGTGCATGACTTGTTATTGAACATGTGTGTGTTCGTGTGTGTGTGCTGTTTGCAGGTGCTGCTCGTGTACGGTTTGGCCTTTATGGTCATTCTTCCAGTAGTTGTGGTAAGATAATTGTTGTAATACTTATTTTCTGATACTCAGGCCAAATGGATTTACAGATTGGAGTTACATAATGGTGCTGCATGATCTAAAGTGTGTGTGTGTGTGTGTGTGTGTGTTTAGGGTACATGGTGGTACCGTTCTATTCGCTACAGCGGCGATCAGATCCTGATTAACACAACCCAGCTCTTCATGCACTTTATGTACAAAACGCCCACAATGAACATGAAACGTAAGTACTCATGAAAGGCAGGTTCGAGCTCTGTAGAGTAAAACTGCAGATAAAAAAATATCAAGCAAAAGCCTGGTTAATAGCACTTTATAGGCTCGTATAATCTTTAAATACACTAATTAATCCTCTTCTGTACATACACACAACACCGTCGCTTTTATTTTTAATAAAGCCTGCTCAGCCAGCACGATGCCGAACTTAGAAATATGAATCAGCCACAACAAAGATATTTAAAGATAGGTTTCTGTGTGTAGAGGTGACCTTGCGTGATGAACTAGCACACAGCTTTTGAACTGTTTGTTTTAATGAGAAGTGAATGCATGGCTATCACTTTCTGGCTGAATTTAGACCCGCGTGCTTTCCCACAGGGTTAGTGATGGTGCTAACGGCAGCCTTCGAGTTCGACCCACGTAGCAACAAAGAAGCGATTATAAGACCAACGGACAACATTGAAGTCCCACAGGTATGGACTGCTCATGTTCATGTTCACGTTTATGCTACACCCTGATGTGGAACTGACATTTATCATATTTAAGGTGTTGTTTGTCATTTTAAAAGCGTTTCTAGCCCTGTCGTGATTATGTCTAATTTGCAGTATTTCCAGTAGCTCGCACTAGTGACGCCTATAAATGGAAATAGGATTAAATTTGCAGGAACATGCGCTGCTCATGAGGCATGTATAGTTTTAAGATGGGGGAGAGATGATGGGGAAGAAGGCTCTAAAAATCACACACCGCCCCTTTAATGTTGTCCTTTTTGTCACAGTGTTTATGAATAAAAGTCTTGACTAAAGCAAAGTGCGCACTACGTGATTTTAACCCTCTTGTGTAATGTGAGCAGTTCAGCGACGTGTTTTTCTCAGTCTGCTAGCGATCACGGAGACTTTGATATTTTCTCGCCAGTTTGATTTTGTAGCTGCAAGGGCAGAAATACAGTCCACGAGAGTCCGAGAGGAAGTGAAATTCATCTGCTGTCGTGCGCAGCAGATCCCTGAACCCGGTTAATCATCCCTCTGTTTGTGTGGGAGAGCGCAAAGCAAAATGTATACATAATGTAAATAAGAATGAGAAATAAAAACAAAAATGACAATATAAAAATAACTTTTTTTTCCCCACTATGTGCTGCCTTATTTTCCCCAAATAATCCTTTCCCCACATTATTTTTATTTGTTTCTGTAAAAATTAAATAGTGACAAATTCACGATAGACACATTTTCACATTTTATTTTTGTGAGAAAGCGAGGTTTGGGGATTCAGGCACAAGTGAGGTAATGAGAAAGGGTCAGCTATTCTGAGATTTGGAAAGTACCTAGCTTAAGACATGCGACAAGATTTTTTCAGAGGGCGCCGGCTCCCTTTTTAAAGAACGAACAAAACCAAAAGGTGAAAATCATATTTTATTTTTCTTGATGAACTGCTTAAGCATAAGGGTCGTCCTCTTCGGTTGGTTATAAAAATATTCTAGCCGATTTCTTTTGTGTGTGTGTCCTGTTCCTCTTCAGATCCTACGTTAGATACTGAGACATACTAACAGCTATGATCCGTCTCATCCTGAGAATTTTTCTTCTCTGCTGTACATGTTATTGTTCTGAACAATGTTTTCTGAGGAATCATTTGTGCCGCTGAATACTAGCTTAGTGTTGTTTGGAAGTCACGCTGTCTTGATGTGTTTGTAGCTGATTCGGGAGCTGGGGAACATCAATGTGAAGAAGAAAGAGCCTCCATTTTGTTACCCCTACAGTCTGAAAGCTCGCGTGCTTGTCCTCACACACCTTGCCCGGATGGAGGTGTCTGAGAATATCGAAGAAGGTAAACCCCCCCCCCGTCTCTCTCACTTAGCCCTCTGTATCCATCAGGCTCTTTCACAGGGTAAGCGTACATTTCACGCTGTTGCATGAGCAGCCGCATCGCCTTCAATACACTCCCGTGTACTTTCTCTGCCCTGGATTAGTAAACGTAACAGTGAACGTACCAAAATGGTTGAATTTATAAGCAGTTGAGTGTGTAAGATTAATTGAAACTTAAAGAAAAAGCATTCCAGTCCATCTCCACGTTATGTGGC
Source organism: Pangasius sanitwongsei (assembly GCA_037576675.1). Lineage (NCBI taxonomy): Eukaryota > Metazoa > Chordata > Actinopteri > Siluriformes > Pangasiidae > Pangasius > Pangasius sanitwongsei. The sequence goes on along the minus strand of CM075007.1, from coordinate 28,673,632 downwards.
ACATGATAATAAACCATCTCCAACTGTAGTGAAATATTTACTGACTGTTTCTAGCTATTTGTAGCTCTGAGTGTCAGTACACAGTATAAAAATGGGTCTTTTACAATACGCATTTAATGCTGATATAAAAGGAAAGTATCACATCAAACAAACTGTCTGCCTAAATAACAATGCAAAAAAAATTATGTCGTACCAATTAATTTTTATTGGAAGTTTTTATTGTAGTGTGTGATTGAAGCTAGGACTGCACAGTTCTTGATGAAATAGTATCTACCAAAAGTGGTCAAAGGAAAGACATCCAGTGAACCGGCGACAGGGTCGTGGGCGCCCAAGGCTCAGTGGTGCGTGTGGGGAGAGAAGGCTAGCCCGTCTGGTCCGATCCCACAGAAGAGCTGCAGACAAAGTTAATACTGGCTGTGATAGAAAGGTGCCAGGGACCACAGTGCAGAGGTCTTGTGGAGTCCGTGTCCCGACGGCTCAGAGCTGTTTTGGCGGCACAAGGGCGACCTACACGGTATTAGGCGGGTGGTTTTAATGTTATGGCTGACTGGCGTATATTCCATAAAATTGTAAAACTCTGCAGTAAATTGTGTAAACAAAAGAAATATCAGCTGTTATATCAAGACTTCAGTGGCAAAAAAAAAAAGAGGTAATTTACATATAGTTAATAAGATAGTTATTTCCCGAGGTTGCTCACGAGATTGCCGGCTAGTTAGCTAAGTTCTCATATCAGCCCAAAGGATAAAGGTTCATCAAAATCATATACATGTCCATGCACGAACTCGTGATCATGCCATACTATTTCAAACATTTTTCTTTTTAACGATTATAGTCCATTTCCTCTACAGTAACTCCACCTCGGTGATGGGTTTCTCTGTGATGTGCAACAGTACAACACAAAGTAGTAGACAAACGTACTCAACCTGCCTTCATTGTTGCTTGTTGCTCTGTAAGAAAAGCCAGAAGCTGTTTACGCATTAAGGGAGTTTTGAAGATTTTGAAGATCTCTAAACTCTTGAAAATGTCAGGCTTTTATGTTTTGTACATCAAAACAAAATTTGTTCTTAAATTACACCTGAAGTGGCATACATTTACTTGCTGCTTGTTTGTGGATCTCTCTCAGACCAGCGGTTTGTGGTAAAAAAGTGCCCGGCTTTGCTTCAGGAGATGATCAACGTTGGTTGCCAGCTTACAATGATGGCTACCAGCAGAGGAGGTAAACACACTCATTGTTTCAGGATTTTGAAGTACGACACTGTTATAGATTGTGTTTTTTTTTTTTTTTTTTTTTTTCCCCAAATGGTTTATATGATTGATATACGCAGGATTCCGCGCTCCCAGACTGTCCTCGATCGAGAACTGTATGAAGCTGTCTCAGATGGTGGTGCAGGGGCTACAGGAGGCCAAGTCTCCTTTACTGCAGCTGCCCCACTTCGAGGAAGAGCACCTCAGATACTGCATCTCCAAAAAGGTACACAGATCCCCAAATGTCTTCACCTTCAGCTTGGTGGTGTTTATATCCCTTGTTTATTTGGTTGGTTTTCATTAAAATAGGCATATTTCCATCTTGTATGTTCAAGAGCTTGAGCAAGATTGCATAGTCAGGGATTAGCATATTATATATTATATAGTGTTTTCCCAAAACATATTAATCTGTTTACTCAATCGCTCACGTTCTCTCTCAGTATAAGGTACGGAGCCTTCAGGACCTTGTGAGTCTGAAAGACTCAGACAGGAGGAACATGTTGAGGTTTCTGGGAGAGGAGAAGTATGACGAGGTTATAGCAGTGCTCGGAAGCTTCCCCCACATTACCATGGAAACCAAACTTCAAGGTAGGGAGCGGAGGCTTTGCTTCAGTGGCCATATCTACATCCAGTATTCCAGGTTTAAATCACATTGTCGTTTTTCGTGTTTCTCTTTTTATTACCATTAAGTGCTGGACGATGAAGACAGCAATAACATCACAGCAGGATCCATCGTCACGGTTACGGTCACCTTAACACGGAAGAGGATGTCTGTAAGTAACGCGTTTGCGTGTGTAGTTGGCCTGCCTGGTGATTTGCCAGGAGGGTAAATGTGAATTGTTGTGTGTTTCCATCCACAACTAAAGTACATATATTTAAAAGAGAAGCATTTGATTATGTGATTACGAGACTACTGTGTAGTAAACAGTACTGTAAGTAATAAATTCATTAATTAGTCCACCAGGCAAGTACATGCTCCAGTGTGCACTTCGCTGGTGGGGAGGAGCCTGAGTTAGTATGTGAGATGGAAAGGTGTGGACTAGACGCAGTATATTTGTCCTTACACCCCCACACAGTAAAAGCTCTGGTACCAAACGTCTTTGTCCAGAGTTCCCACAGGAGATCCACTTCGGGCGGATGCGGGAATACTCGCCAGTCTCAGGCTGAGGGCCTTGCAGTTGAAGTTTTTGTCAGTGGATTAAAGGCTTTGCCTCCATGAGATTTCGAGTTTCAAGAAGGAAAACTCCTACCTGTTGTTTGCACTGAAGATCAGGTTGGTGTGTTGATCCTTCGTGGAGATGGTGGAGCAGGTGCTTGAGTGAGTACCTGTGTATATGCCCACTTTGAGAATGATGGTGATACTTGGCAGTTGTGAGTGGAGTGGTGACCAGGAATGGCCTCCTGGTTCTGACCCCGAGTGGTGAAATGTGGTGAAATGCAAGCCTCGATCACAAGTTTGCTCATAAGTGTACTTCGTAACAAAGCGCCTTGGGTCAAACGTCAGTGATCAGTTTTGTGATTGTATGATCAGACTTCAGGCCATATGTGTGGACACTTGGCTACAGAGGGAAGCAGAGCTGTCAGCTGATCACCACTTGGTGGTGAGTTGAATTGTTGCACAGGACGCCAGGCAGATTTACCTGGTTAACCCACGAGAACCTCGCAGAACCTATAGTGAAAGATGATTGTAACTCACACTTCTATAAGGGCTTCTCCTGAATGGACCCTGTTCAAATCCTCAATTATAGTGTCAGCAGCAAGACGCTGTGGCCAGAAAGCTGTTGATGCCTGTCGTGGCGGTAACCCTAGGTTGCTCTGGTGGACACAGGTGGTGAGGGAAGCCATCAGGTTGAAGAAAGAGGCCTTCCAAGTAGTGCACACCGAGGGCTCTCCTGATTCAGTTGAGCGCTATAGGAGAGCCAGAAGGGCTGCGGCGAGATCAGGTGTGAAAGCAAAAGCTGGGGGATGGGAAGAGTTTGGAAAGGCCACGGAAAAAGACTTTCAGGTGACCACAAAGATCTTCTAGCAAACTGTTCGGAGCCTCTGGAAGGTAAGACGAGACCATGCACATGCTCTTCTAAGCAAGTAGGGAGAGTGTTGGCTGGGGATAATATTGAGTGGCGGCTGAGAATTTTGCTGAGTGGTGGAAGGAGCATTTTCTGGAACTCCTTAACCCATTAGACATTCCCTCCATTTAGGAGGCAGTATCAGAAATCTCTGGTGTTTTATTGTCCATCTCTGTGGTTGAGGTTGCTATAGCAGTTAGAAGCCTTCATGGTGGAAAGGCTGCAGGGGTGGATGATATTTGGCCAGAGATGTTAAAGGCATTGGTCAAGGTTGGGGTTGTGTGGTTAACATGCCCTCTCAATGGTGGATGAAGATCTGGGGCAGTACCATTGGACCAGAAATTGTGGCCCCTTTTTTTTTTTTTTTTTTTTTTTTTTTTTAAAAAGTTGTGTGTTCCAGTTATAGTGTAACCACACAATGGTTCTCTCCTGGATAAGAGTGGCATGCCCACTTTGGGTGAGGGGAGAACCCTTGCCTCTGGCCAAGACATTTAAATATCATGGATCTTGTTCACAAATGATCGGGTCAGTGGCAGCAGTGTTACAGTTGCTGTGGTGAAACAAAAGTTCAGTTTGCGGACCGTTTAGCCTACATCCCTATCCTCACCCGTGGTCACAAGCTCTGGGGAGTGACTAGAAGAATAAAGTCACGAGTACAGGTGGTGGAAATGAGGTTCTCACTGTTAGATCTCACAGTTGGCTTGGGAATATGTGGGGTTCCTCTCGAAGGAGCTGTAACCTGTGGCTAGGGATAGAGAAGGCTTGAACTGACCTTCTTGCTTGAACGGACTTCATCCCAAAGGTGTTCAGTGGGGTTGAGGTCAGGGCTCTGTGCAGGACACTCGAGTTCTTCCACTCCAACCTTCACACACCAGAAGTACATAACATAAAACAAGGTATATAAGCATGTATCAAAATAGTTAAATACAATTCAATAATAGTAATAATAATTTTTTTTAAAAGTCATTAAGTCTTAACTGATCAGATCTGTAACTTGTCACATCAGATGCATGGTTAAAAAAAACAAAACAAAACAATTTTTGGTAACGAGTAGGAATCTGTTTATCAGCTTTGTCTGCGTTGTGTTCAACACATCTGCGCATTCAGAACATACTTTTCAGTTATATGCTGATAACACAGTGTTGATATGCAGTTGGTCATTTAGACTAATTTTTTTTATGTTGGAGTTAATGTACTGTGGCCTGTTACCTAAAATGAGTTTGATACCCCTGCTGTAGAATGTGGTTGTGGACAAAGCCATGGAGAGACTGGAAAGTGTTACTGCGGAATATTCACAAAATCTCCTAATCATCCTTTTATCACATTATTAGCTTATCTTTAAACCAACTTTTTCACCCAATAAAATGCATAAAATGTTATTTTTTCCCCTATATAATTAGAATTTTTGCTCTTTCAGTTGTAATTTAGTATTTGCATTAAACAGGCAGATAAAAAGCCACCTTGTTTGGGTTCATTTTTAATCTACCTGAGATGATGATGATGATGTCTCAGGTAAACATCCTTAAGAAATGTACCTCGTGTACTGTGTGTAGTTACAGGGGGCATCCACAAGAGGTCAGTGTAATGTTTTCCGTACTGATGGAGAATTAAGGCTGACTTTCAGAAAACTGAGTATTTTTTTTTTTTAATTTGTCAGTTTGCATAAATAATAGCAAATTAGTTTTGATGTAAACTTTACAGTGAACTTAGATTTACAGTTTTAAAACCCATATACTCATATGCATTGTATCAGTATTTATATTTACTTAGTCGTAAACCGTAGCTGGTAAAACGTTACTGCCTCTTAATCTAAGCTGTTCACTAAGATAGACACTTTCTGAATTGTGTCTATGGACGTGAAAAAAGCTGCACACAGGCTGCACTCAGTGTCCGTTGTTACTGTAGCTTTTATTTATTTTTTGGGGTTTTTTTTTTTTTTGCTTCAATATCATGACTGTGAATTTAGTAAATTATTACGAATCAGGCAATTAATTAGGGAAGTACTAATTAGGACTTACTTGTTACTTAATATTAATACATAATTTTAAACATTTGTTTAGGAAAAATATGTCCCTTCTCACTACAAGTGGGCATTAGGATTGTTTTTCGACATTGTTTTTCCCTTTTCTCCTGTAGGCCATGGTCACGGTGAATAAAGGGGAATACTGGTGCTCTGTTTCATCCGTTAAGCACCTGAGTGCAAGTGCTACAAAGTCGATGCTATTCTTGAACTGAGTTGCACTGAGAAATGAATCTTAATGCAATTTTGAGACTGCTTTTGTGCAGCCCCAGTTGTGCTAGCGAGAGACGGCAATGCAACAAAAAGGAACAGCTTAAATTTCACTTGCTTCATTTTGCTACATTCTTCTTTTGTCTTGTTTTTAATTATATACTTCTGCTTGTCTGCCATTTCAGGAGGTTTTTGAGAAGGAGCAGGAGACTCCAGCACCTGCGGAGGAGGCCAACACGGAGGAGGCAGTACGTCTTTTAATTATATTGAAATTAAGCTTCATTAAACACCAGTTTAATAATCACTGTTCATATTTCAGTGGTAAGCAATTCAATCACTGAACATCGGTTTTTCCTAAATTATTTTCAGCAAGGTGACGGCGCTAAGAACAAAATGAAAGTCTGGCAGAACAAGAGTAAAGGTGCTAAGAAAGCAGCCAAGTCCAAAAAGAAGAAACTGACGAAGAAAAAGCCAGTCTCTCAGCAGCAGGTCAAAGGAGACAAGGCCAAACAGGCCAATGGCAACGTGGCAGGAAATGTAAGTGGCCAATCACAGTTCGAGTTCATCTCTGAGTGCCATTTGCTCTAGCAGATCCTACTCTGTCCTACTGTCCAAAATTGCCTTAAAGACAACTATTGACTACTGTTGCTGTTGTGGCTCTTCCAGGAAATGGCTGCAGCAGCCAAAGAGGAAGATGAAGAGCTCTCTGACAAGGGCAGCGAATCAGACGAAGCGGAGGGAAACAAGGACTCTCCCAGCGAGAGAGATGACGAGAGCGACAAGCAGAGCGACACCGAGGCAGACGAGGTCACAGGAGACGATGAAGAGGTGTGTGGGTGTGTCTTTTGTAAAATTAAAGGTTGCTCAGCTGAATTAAAGCTTTGCGAATGCAAGTAATATTTTGTAATGCGGCCTGTAGGAATGGGAGGCCCTGCAACAGAGCATCCAGCGGCGAGAGCGAGCCTTGCTGGAGACCAAGTCAAAGATCACGCATCCCGTGTACAGTTTGTACTTCCCAGAGGAGAAGCAGGAGTGGTGGTGGCTCTACATCGCCGACCGCAAAGAGCAGACGCTGGTGTCCATGCCCTACCACGTCTGTACTCTGAAAGACACGGAGGAGGTGAGCGAGCGCTCCTGGAGGCTCCTGTCCCGTTGACAGAGTTTCCTGTTGATCACAATACATCCCGTTTTCAATCTTTCATTCAAATTAAAGATGTTAGATTGCACAGATACTTCTAGCCATTTTCTTTAGCAAATGTGACCCACGGTAGCGCTCATGGCTACTTCACTAATGTTAAATTATAGAAATGTATAAGATATGTGTCGTTACAATGCAAAGCATTGTGGGTATTGTTGTAAAAATGGGATTTGTTTGTGTGCTTTGAGTGTGTGTGTGTGTGTGTGTGTGTGTGTGTGAGAGAGAGAGAGAGCGAGAGAGACTAGCTGCATCTTTTCCACAGCAGCTTGTTGCCAGGCAACATCCATGCTGCAGTGTCTGTACATTTAAAGAGACAGTTACTGAGCAGACAAACTGGTGCACCGTAATTCACCTAGTGACATAGACATACTGTCTGGATGGAAAGTCTGTGTATTTCATCTGGTTTTGTGACTAAACGAGCGTCCTGTTTGTATGCAGTGGCTCATTTCTTTCTTTTGTGCAGGTCGAGCTGAAATTCCCTGCTCCATCCAAAACAGGGAACTATCAGTATTCAGTGATTCTGAAGTCAGACTCGTTTATGGGATTGGATCAGGTGAAGCCGCTGAAGGTCAGTTTGTTTGTGTGTGTGTGTTTTTTTTTTTTTTTCTCCCTGTAACGTCGTCTGTAGTGTCCGGCACATTTGGTCGTTATTTCAGTGTATGTGGTGCGCGGTCAGAATTTCTCACACTTGGTTGTATGAGTAAATGCCTTCTAGTTCGGAGGCATACAAACAGTGTGCGTTTGTGCCGTTCCCAGTTGGAGGTGCATGAAGCGAAGGCCGTGTTGGACAACCATCCACAGTGGGACATCCCAGAGACTGAGGAAGAGGAGGAGGACCAGGAGGACAGCGACGGAATCGAGGAGTCGGAAGAAGACGATGAAGACAATGACTAATCCAGTCAACCCTATATGAACTGACTCACACACCCATGTGCCCTGTCTTGTTCTCACACACACACACACACACACACGCACACACGCACACAACTTTGCAGCTCAAAAGCGCCGTCATACACAATGTAAACACAAACATTTAAGAGGTATGTGATGGCCCTCTGCAGTTCCTATCTTTTTTTTTGTTTGTTTGTTTTTTTTTGGTTTTTTTTTTTTTTTTTGTTCTGCTCACTTTGAAATCCAAAATGGCTGCCGGGTCTCTTTCCTGAAGTCCACAATGAGGCATTTTACCAACTGCCGTTTAAGAGAAATAAACAGACTGCTTCCCTCAAAACAGGCACCTCATGATCATCTTTTTTTTTTTTTTTTTTTTAACATATTGCTTAGTCATTGATTTTTTTTTTTTTTTAAATTTTAATTTTTTATTTTTTTAGTGCATTTTCTGCGTATTTTCTTTCTTCACATTTTATAGTGTAATAAAGTAAGTGATTAGGATGCGGGCAGTGTGAGCTGGACAGGCTAACGGGTGCACATGGTGTTGAGTGGCAATGCTCAATAGGGAACTGGAGGCGTAAATATTAATCATCTCATTTTCATTCTAGTTAGCGGTCTTGGACGCTCTGCATCAGCTCTGCCCGTGACACTCATCAGCTCTTCCTCGTGACGATTTCAGACATTCCACAGCCAGGTTTTTAGTGCGCTCTAACCTTGATAATGGACCAGCTGTATGGTTTAGTGTGTCTTGGTCCTAATACAGACCTGTGTGAATTCACAGGTAGATTTAGCTGCTGTTTTCCGTTCGTATTTTTATTAGCGATATCTTTCCTCTAAGGCTAAAGTTCACTGCGACATCCGGACGGAGCAGGTGCGGGTTGACTTCGCGTAAAGAAAACGTCCTCTTCGTCGTCCCACGCCACCCCCTCGCCACCCCAGGACTTGCTAACGGCGCACTACTCCATGGCACTGTGTCTCTTTAGGGTGTTGTTTAATTGGACAGTGAAAGACTTTAATGGCAGAGTGAGTTCAAGACAGTCAGGTAATCAGGATCTCAACAGATTTTCTATTGGCTTCCCACAACAATAAGACTAACATTTTCAGCCTGCTAATTTTGATGAAATCCGTTATTTTAGTATTTTCATATTTAGATCACATTCCAATTATAAGATATGCCTTATTCTTACTGGAAAGTGTGGAGCGCGTCACTTTTAAATCCATTAAAAGTTTTGAGAGATGTTGATTTGTGTTTCCTGCTGGCAAATCTTTATTTTTTGCATTTATTTTGTCGCCTTTAATTGCGACGCCAATAATCGATTGCAGTTATCCATATAATAACCTTATTTAAAATAATAATAAAAAAAAAGGCTGTGTACGCAGTGGGTTATTTATACGATGTGAAATTTTATTGCCTTCATTTCAGACGGGTTGAAATCACAGGGCTGTGAGCCGGTGACTGTAGGCCCTGTTTTCCCCCTCTTAGGGTTTTGCTAGTGTTTAGATAAGAGAGTTTGTTTATTTTTGAATGTATTAATTTTTGTGATCACATGGATATATTTCATCAGTGTGTTTGGACATAGTTTCGGAGAGGATGGGGGGGGGGGGGGGGGGGGTTTATTGACCAGGCGGAGGAGACGTACTGTCTTGTGGTTTCAAACAGTCGATTGTGTGGTCTGTTTTATGTCAGCGGGATGAGCGGAGAGAGAGAACTATAGCTTTATTCTCCCTCCCGAGAAGCTCTTTGTTTAGGCTGTGACATGTCTATAGTAGTGCTGTGAAGGTTACTAATGGGCTGGATGCCCCCAATCTGCCGTCAGGCCCCTGCTATAATAATAAAAGGGGACGGATTTAGCCTCCCTGTGGACGTGGTTTTTAGATGGAAATAAAAATAGTATTTTTCAGTGGGGATATTTTCATCATCATCATTATTATTATTATTATTATTATTATTATTTTTTATTTTTGATGGCTGTGTGACGTCCGGCTGCGCTTGAACGTGTAATTGTGGCCCGTGAGATCTGATCATTGGCGCTCTCAGAAAGATGTACTGCAGGCAAGCATGAATTGTGGATATGTATAAAATATCTCCTTAATTATGTTTTCCCCCTTTTTACTACTTCTGTTATGATTTTTTTTTTTTTTTTTTTTTAACTGATAATACAGGACATGATGGAGCCCAGTGGCACGTATGTATTTTAATGGTTCATCCGGAAGTTTGCTCATTTTTTTTATTTTTTTTTTATTTTTTTTTTTCCCCCCAGTAGCCAGTCTTAGACCTTTTTATTATTTCCCTCTTTTGAATTAGCATTAGCCTAAACAAAATGCTGTTTGTGTCTTTTAATGAAAGCATTGTATCTTGGTTTCACATTCGCACACATCCTTAAATGATGTTCCAGACGATACACATTTTTCCAGACAGTTTAGTATTACAGATCCACACAACTGTAGTGTCCTTTAGAGTGATGTGTATGAGAAGCTGTGACATGGAAAATAGGGTGAAAATAAGCCTTTGTGTACACGTACACACACACACACACACACACACACACACACACACACACACACACACACACACACACTCTGTTATAGGCCAATAAAGGCTTGACATGTATAGCCCAGCAAAACAAGCCGGAAAAGAGGTGTAGTGCCCAGAAAACCAGTATGTCTGCCACTTTTGTTTACAAGAATACTCATTGTAAAAATGGAAAATATATATTATTTGTATTTAAGTCATTTCAAATAAAATAATTTTTAAAATTACCTTTTTGGGGGGGGGTGGAGATGTACATCAGATAATCACAGACACTGGACTATTCATCACACCTACTGTTTTTCTGGTACAAACAAATTAGGGCTGCATTCCCAAGTGCACCAACTGGTTTCTTCCGTCTTTTGGACATTTTATTTTATTTTTTTCCATTTTAAAAGACTCACAACTGAGCGCAACATCATTACTGCATGTGCTGAGTGAAAATCATTGCGTTGTTTATCTGAAAGCGAAGGAGTTCTTTTTTTTTTTTTTTTTTTTAAAAAAAAAAAAAAGAAAATGTCCACACCTCCTCTTGCTCATGTGTTCCTTATTTTCCAGCTAAAAGTGCACAGCTATAAATAGACTACTCCATAAATGGCTGGAAACAGTCCCTAATTAATTTCGGGAGAGGTTAGACCGCTCGCATCAGGCTGCAACTTTAAGGCTTTGTTCTGGAAATTTGATAATCCACCTTTTAATTCATTTCCGCTTCTGTTCATTTACACGGTGCAGCTAAATCCTGTAGATTCACTGGATTTAGTGTTTTAACTGGAATTTTCCTGAGGGAGTAAAAAAAATAAATAAAAGGAAATAAAAATCACGTTGTCTAAAAAAAAAAAAAAGGAGAGGGCGCAATTTTCGGTTTTTCCCTCCATCCCTTTATCTTTGGTAATAAACAAGCTGTGATAGTTTCCATATTCAAAGATTATTAAATAGAGTTGGGATTAAATTCAGCCCCCAGTTTGAACAGGGATAGTCCACTGTCATGTGAGTAACAGAGCAATGCGCATTTGGCGTCTCCCGTGTCGCGCAAAGCTTAGGTGCGTTTTTGCGCATTAATGTCAAGACTCCATTTTTTTAATTTTTTTTTTTTTTACATTAAACCTCCAGCAGCGGGGAATTCATTTAGGATGCCACTACGGAGAGCTCATGGACATTTGGATTCTACATTAGTTTGCAAGGCTTGTTTTAGGGAGCTCTGTTTAAATGGATGCTGATGTTTTAGCGCAAGTTTTCCAACTGATCCCAAAAAGAACATCACATTTAAAAAAAAAAAAAAAAAATTAGACTCTTCACTGTGTTCCTTTCGATTCAGCACAGAAAGATGAACTGCGGCTTTAGTCCTTTATTAAAGATAGACAGACTTTTCTGAGGTGAAAGCATACATGGGCTACTTTTGTTACCTGCCAGATGTGCGTGTGTGTGTGTGTGTGTGTGTGTTAGTAGGGGGGCAAAATCATGACGGATTGTAAATAATAAAACATTTCTGGAGCAGTGTTACATAAGCACCACTGAATGACGAAAAAAAGCCCCAAAGGCAAACTGGACGCATTGGGAATCGGTTCAAACCTTAACCACGGAACCGAAGAGCTTTCCAGCTGCAGGTCTCTGCTCAGAGATGATGATGATGATGATGGTGGCGATGATGGAGGGGAAATGATGCACATTTTTTTTCCCCCTCAGACGCGTATAATCGGAAATCCTGGCGTTTTTACGCACTTTGCACAAGACCTACGTAAGAAAATAATAAAAAATAATATTTCACTATAAGTAAATATTTAAATAAATAACCCGAGATTCCTCGTGCTGTTTAATAATTAGCTCCCTCGCGAGCTGAAATCCGCGCGGTGGCTCTTCTCTCTTTCCCGCAACCGAAAAAAAAAACGCTTCATCAAACCGAGCTCGCGGCTTCCGGGGCGAGGCGGTCGGTGTGCACGCGCCAGACCCATGAGGATCAACTAACAGCCATAACACCCACAGACGCCGAGGTAAAGTGTATATCTGTTTGAATTATTATTATTTTTTAAATTTTTTTGCATTGCTGGACGTGTGTGTGTGTGTTTAGGGTATAAGAACCCCGAGCGCGCGCCAAGTTCCCAAACGGAGCTCTTGCTTTGGAAATCCAGGCGACGTTCAGGATGTTTATGGTTTGCTAGTCATGCAGTGTTTGGAGAGCAGCGTTATAACGCGTTACGACGCGATCATGCGCTGATGCAGACTGAACTCCCACTTGCACTTGGATGTTGCTGTGTGTTGTACAACAGGAGCAATTGTTATCATCCACTTTTCAACCAGCAGCGTTCGGAAACGGATAAGAAACAATAATAAAGTTTAATGCATTATACCAGGATTGTTATTTTCGCACAGAAAGGTGTGTGTTCTCCAGGGATGTGCCCCACCTGCGCATTCTGCATTTGCCTTGTCAACAAATCCCAGTATGTATTTTAAGCCTGTGCACACAGCTAATATTAAACACCACACCATCTTACTTTTCAGCCTGCTTCCCCTGTGCATCCTGTCCTATCTGCATGCTCATGTGCTTTGCCTGTCTGCAAGTGGCAATGACTGGAACTCGTTCATAGTAGGGCTTTGGCCGAGTTTGATTCTGAATGGCACGTGCTCATCACCAAAGGACTAATGATTAAACATGGTTATGTATTTTTAGAGGAGCATGCCTTGGGAAGTTGAATGCTGAAATCCTTTAGACAGGGATCTGCATTTAGTGTTCTTTTTGTCTCCTTAAAATGCACACACACACACACACACTCAAATGCACTGTGCAGTGGGGTGTGTGATGGGACCCTGAGGCAAGTTGCCAGCCTGAATAGGGAGACACACACAGTCTTTATTATTGGATCAAACAAGCCACTAGAGATAGCTCTATGTGTATGAGTTTTCAAGGTTGGAAAAATAAGCTCTCGCCAGTGTGTGTCTCTTGAGCCATCCAGAAAATAAGCTTCACGGTAATAGTAAGCACACACACTTTTGGTGTGAAAGAGGGGTAAATAATTAACTCCTGGTGACCTTCAGGTCTGTTCTCTAAAAACAAGGACAGAGAGTGAATCCCTCACTCTTCCCCAACCTGGACACTCCAGATCTTGACATAGTGGATGCTAAAGCAGTGGGACAAGCAGTGTGTAAATGGTAGGGATGTCAGGCTGATTTATACATAAAAATATCCGCATGTTTATTTGGGACTATCTAATTCTGCTTGAAAGAAGCGATGACATTTGAAGTTGAAATTCAAGGTCACTTGTGTTATGGACTGCGTGGCAGCCATCACCCATAGGGCCTGGAAATCTTCAAGTCCTCATTAACAACTCCATTCAAACACTAATTACCTCCTTTGAATGACCAGTGATGTAAAAAGTGTTGCAGTTTGTTTATAAATAATGTTTAAGCCAATGACACTTCGATTTGCTCGCCTTTCTAGATTCATGGGCTACTGTGCTCACTGCTCCGCTTAGCTCCGTCGAGTTATTATTGCAAATAATAGTGTGTACTACAACGAGTGATAATAGAGGCCACTGGGGCAGGAATCACGCTGCCCCATGCTCGAGGGAGGAGCCGATGACAGGACTATTAATGACGGAGTTGCCAGGGTTGCAGTTTATACATCAAATTGGGATTTTATAATACTCCATGGCTGCCAAGAGATTGTTTTATAGCAAGTAATCAGAATGAAACTGAATAAATTTCCACAAACCAAGCCAAGTTCCGACAGTGTGTCTATGAAGTACAGAAACATTTCTGTTGTAAGATATATTGAACAGTGTTGGAGAGGGAAAGGGGGATTATACGGAGTGGATGATGGCTATACTTTAGAGATGCGTGTGCACCACGGTGACCTCGTGTCCCACACAAAGGAAGAAGAAGAAGATGATGAAGAAGAAGAAAAATGTGTTTCCAGTGTGTAATTAATTTAAGGGCTGGGTCTATTGTGTGGTTTTTGAGATGTAGGTGTAGATGAAACCTGGCAACCCTGGTTAATGATACAGTATCAGCTCTTCTGTGTGAGCCTCGTAGGCGACGGGAAACACACCTTCTGTATCGAACACGGTTGAGCAGAGGGACGTCTAAAGCCGCTCAAAATGGCTGTATGTTGTCGGCATTTGATGGGATTACTCTGAAATTACGCTAGATACCAGCCTATAGTGTAAGTGAACTGTGCTATTCTCTTGACTTAATTTGGTCTGAGGTTATGTCACTACTTATGTCTTCCTGCCCCACCAAACGCTACGTTCACATGTGGATGGAATTCTACTGAGTTCGATCAATGATGGTCAAACTGCCTAGCTGACAACTACTGCTTTAATTATAAAATTTTACTCTGTTTGTTTTGAAAGATCTGCGGACTGCTGACCTCTCACTGACCTCTCATTGTCTGTGATTAGGTTGGCAGTCAAATCAGGTGATTTTTATTCGATATAGCCAATACATTTCCATAAAGCCAGGCACACCTTTTCACTTCACAATCCGTGTCATGAGGCCAATCCTTTCGGCAGTCAAATGAATAAAGCTGGTTAATCTAATGTAACTACTAAAAGGTTTGATTTGATATAATATATCCTCTTGGCTCAGTGACACTTGACTAGTTATCAGCAGCTTTACTGCGCTCTACCTGTTCTGTCCAGTGGTAAGGTGCACACCATGAAAACAAATGCCCTTGTATGAGGTTGCAGATAAATGGAAAGACATACAAATGACTTAAGGGCTCAGTTGGCGACTTGTCAGCTGCACTCCAGTACTCTTTCAGCTTTGAAGGCAGTGAGCGCTGTAGTTTTTATAACAGAGTGACTGTTGTAATAGACAAAGTGGGCTTTGATTAAAAAGAGTGTGTCACGGGCCACGCTGTGCCGAATTGATTCTTCCCAACCTTTAGCTTAGCCTCCTTATCCACATTACGAAGAGGGGAATTGGAAACAGGCCATGGTCGTCTTCTTCTTCTTCTTCTTCTTCTTCTTCTTCACAGAGCAGTTGTTTAGTTTTAGCAAAAAAAAAAAAAGGAAAATCAAAATGAACCTTCAAAAGTGGTCTATTGATGTCCATGGGAATTAACATTGTGCTGTGCACGGTGCTTGGTTAAGATCACGTTCAAGGACGTTTATGTCCTCCAGTCTTTCTGAGAATGATAGATAAACCCAGCTACCTGAAGCCTTCAGTTCTGCTCAGTTCAGTGTAAAGATGAACATCTCTAGCGGGAATTCAGACATGAGAAAGATAATATGATTCTCTAATATATTGTGTGCATATTTTTGCACAGGCTTAGGTACACGCCTTACAGACCATTTCTGATATAAGAGAAACATAAAAAAAAATCAAGCCTACGGGTGAAAAAAAAAAAAAAAACAGTACATGATATGTGTCTTAATATTTAATTTCAGTAAGGTTTAGAGCCTCCAATAGCTTATATTTAAAACTATTTTTTTTAAATACCAATATCATATTTCCACATCAGCCAGAAATAATTAAGCCTAGTGTTTTTAAAAATGTAGGAAAATACCCAAATAATATAATGTTTTAAAAACAGCAAGTTATAAAGTAGTAGAGCTGGGCAATAAGACAATATGACATTTATATTGTGATAAATTATGTAATGATATACTTTTCTGAGATATCACTGGTGTCTTATGATATCAGATATATATTAAATCTTTAATTCATGTAAATTCATTTACATAATCTTTGAAATTGTCATTTTATTTTTACACATTTCCTTTTTCCCCCTCTTTTCAGTGTTAGAATTTTAATTGTTTTGAATTTTGTTATTTGTAGGCATTAAATAAAACTATCTTCAGACACACAACTGTTTTTTTGCCAGCATATTGTTAGTTGAATTATATTTCGTGATGCATATCTGGTTTTGTAGAAATGTTCTCAAGTATCGTGATATGATATTTTAGTCAGATCGCCCACTGCTTTAATGTAGCTTATATCAAGTTGCATAAAGAAACAATTTATATTCGCTTTGTCGAACGCTGAATCAAAATCGGATCACTCAGGCCTTAGAGATTCCCACATCTAATATATATTGTGCTGCCAGGCTTTTTTAGACACACACCCACCCACACACACACACACCCACCCATACACACACACACACACACACAGTATCCATTTGGCTTAAAATACATATAATATTATAATATAAATAATATTCTTTATCCATGTTCCTGCTTATTCATCATCCATCTTACTTTCTGAACTATGTGCCTGTAAGTACATATGAATGTATGCACAAGTGTGTGTGTGTGTGTGCTTTTGTGTGCCGGGTGCAAGTGGGTGCTGAACTGCGCTCGATTTGAATACCTACATTTTGAGAATGTCACTGCCTTTGATTCCCTCAATTGCCACTGAAGTGGGACTCGAGGGGGGCCCACGCCCCACCCTGCCTACAAGCCGAAATATAAATATAATCAAATATGCATGAATGTTAATACAATGCTAAAGTGGCCTTTGCGGAAATGATTCCAGAGAACATGCTAGTGTTATAAAAGCACAATGCAGCCTGCAGCATTTCGTTTCAGACTAACTGCAAAGAAAACGGGCTCTTTTTATGGCTTGTTGTGCGGATGCACAGGAACCATTGTGTTGTGTGTTATTAAAATTGTGGCGTAAAATGTCTTTGCATTCATAACTGTACTCACGTTTCCATTGTTGCGTCAACATCGTGAAAAAAACAAACTGTTTAGCATCTCACATTTTATATCTTAATATCTGAAGATATCAACTTAATATCTTCTAAGAGAACAATGTTAAGCCTCATAACCTTGCAGTGGCAGGGCATGTGTTCAGTTAATAGATTAAGATTTTTTTTTTTTTAAATAGTCAGTTTCACTTTTTTGCCATCAGTCGTTTATCAGAAGAATCTAGAAATCTCTCTCTAGATGTCTCTCATTTTTGCTTTTTTTTTTTTTTTTAATTTTTTTAAAGTATAATAGGTTATTATTTCTGTAGTAAGAACTTAAACATGGATAAGGCTAACAGTAAATAGTTTGAAAAATGTGCAATTAATTAAGCAAAAAAAGTGTCATCATTGATATGATGAAGCTGTCTGTAAGAATTTGTTATGGAAGGAGTCTCCAGTGTCAGCGCTTTGTAACGGTCAGTTAAGTTTTCCGCCATGGGAGAGTGTTCAGGACAGAATATTACATTATACTATAGTACATTAAATGCCAAGAGTTTTAAAAGGTTAAAAGTCTTTCATTAATAATGACAAATTGTAACCTTTGACAAGTTGCTGATCGGCACGATACCACCCGATCGTTGTTTTGTTATAGTGTAATGTTAAAGATATCTTAGCTTATACTGTCTTCTCATCTCTGTACTTAGCTCTAAAGTAAAATAATGGCAATTTGATAGCTACAAAAATCTGTACTGTAGAAAAGGGTGAAGAATTTTATTAAGTTTTACAAAGTTTTATTGTCATTATAAATAATAATACATGCTTACATGCAATAACAATATCACACTGAAATAGTTTCCGAGTAGTCCAGTAGGTGTGTGTGTGTGTGTGTGTGTTGCTTTAAATATCTGTTCACTCTTTTCCCAACAGACTCGAATGCAAATTCGTAGCCCTTCATGTGATCTAACTGATGTTAAAATACCGAAAGGTAAAGGTTAAGATGAGGAGTGGGGCTTGTGTTTCTTAGTCTTTTCGTATTTAAACCTGGTTTGTTTTTCCACAATGTTTATGCCATCTCTTCTCACAGAAATGTTCATGTGCATCCGTTCTCTTGGCCAAGCTCTGTAATATTAAATGTATGCCTTTTGTGGCTGTTTTGTACTTAGGAGAACATAATCAAAACCTTGTGACTGAGCTCTGGAGTCGGCTCTGCACCGTTTCATTAACTCTGATCCCTGCGTGCCTGTCTTTATTAGTTTTCAAGACTTTTCGGTCTCTCAGCATGTCAGGTGGTGACAGATTTATCGTTTTTAAATGTCTTCTTTTTGTGCTTTTGGATAAACAACCTCTTTCCAGTATTTGTAGCTCATTACACAAGCATATAATTGCTTCAACAAACGTGAAAAAAAAAGCATAACCTTGTAGCAAAACCTTATATACTTACAGACTTGCAATTTTATATATATATATATATATATGTATATATATATGTTCAGGGTTCCTCAAGGGTTCTTTGGATAGTTCAGGAGTTCTTGGCTTCCTGAAAGGATTCTACTTGGATTTTTTTTTTTCCGATAGGGAAACACTGCGTAAGAGTTCGAAGAGTTGAAAATCCCGTAAGGGTTCTATATTAAATTGCATTTCCCCATGAGAGAAGATATGTTCACATTTAAGTTGAAGATCTATTCATTGTTTTTCCAGAAAGACTTTTATTCTCTAACTTGGGAAAATATATGGCTCTCGAGTGCAGGTCTGGCTCAGTCTTTAGCACAGAACCACTCAATAAAGACTTTCAATGGGAGAGAAAGAGGTTGAAAGAGGGCAAGACTGAAAAGGAAGAACTTTGTTCACTTTTTCTTATTTAATCCGCAGAAAAATGAGCTCTGCCTCACGGGCCAAACTATTTAGACCTTGTTCCTCAATGGCTCCTTTGTGCAACACGGTTTCCTAATTTACATGCAATTTTTGAATCCGTTGGTCATTCAGTTGAAAGCGTTGTTCCATTAGAGTCGGCCACATGTGCCATCCGGACTTGTTCCAGGGCTTTTGTTTTGCTGTAGAAAATGAGAGAAATGATTCGTTTTAAGAAATGGTTAATTAAAAGGTTAGGAGACGATGGAGATTAATGGCTTTGGAGACACTGGCAAGTTCCTTGAAGCTTTTAAGTATTTAATCTTTGGTTGAAAGTAATTGAGTAATGCGTAAATTATATATTCTGTTTAAAATTTCTTATGCATACAGTATGTACAGTGTATCCAGAGGTGGGAAGATTTAGGGAAAAGTTAACACAGCAACAAAGTTGTCATTATATACATGTACATGTACATACGGAATAAACGCAACAGTCTGTGCTGTTCTGGGAAATGAATCAGTGACAGGTGTCAAGTGTCCTTCATAAGCTGCGCAAGAAACAAATTCCTTTCAAAAGCATACGTGTTAAGGAGATCGCTCATTATACTGCTTGTTCAAAGAGTGTGCTGCAATTGGAAAAATGTCTTCTTGCGACGTTACTTACAACACCATCAGCATAACGTTATGTATTTCAGTACACTCGCACAATCCTCTAGCCGTAACTGTCAAAATGCTATAAATGTGTAGTATTTATTTTACAGCAAAATGCTGTTTTATTATTTTACAGGATTGTACTGTAAACGATTAGGCAATTACAGAAGTGCAGTAAAACAGCAGAAGATGCAGTGCATAATGGGATATATAACGTTTTAAGCAAGAGTGAGAATGGTAGATATCTGCGAACTAGTGGATCATTTTCATGCCCTTTATTTGAACTTTAGTTTATATGCAGGTAAAAAAACGTCATCGTTTAGCGTGAGTTAATTCATCGGTAGAGGTAGTTGAAATAGCCGGTTATGCTAGTTGTGGTGGCTCAGTGGTACGGCTTTGCGCTAGAGGTCAGATGGTTGTGTGTTCAAATCCTAGCGCTCGTCTGGTTGTGTCCTTGAGCACGACCTTTAACCGTTTGCTCAGTTGTAATTGTTTTCCTGCATCAGTTGTAAGTTGCTTTTGATAAAAGCGTCAACCAAATAAGCAAATGTAGTGGATTATGTTTATTTTTAGAGTGCAAATATAATTATAAGTATTTAAAATTGTAAGTATTTTACTTGCAAACTGTACAGTATGTTACTAGTGATAAAAAAACAAGAGCAATGATCTGTAAAGATATTACAGCACTTTACTGTAAATGTATACTTCTTTACTGGCGACTCTGCTTTTACAGTGAATACACAATAAATGAAGTGAAATGATCATGATCATTGTGAAAGGTGTAACTTTTGCCTACGTGTGTGTGTTTCTTTTATTTCCCTCAGTGTAATGTTAGGGTTGAAGTGTGTGTTGCCGAGGGAATGAGACTGCGTGGCAGGGATCTGGACGATTCCACCGGCTCCTGGATACCAAGCGTCCTGGGCGTGCAGAGTGTCAGGCTTCGCCTTCGCCTCGATCGCCGCACCGACAGGGGGAGGGGCCTCTGGCAGCTGGTCGACCTGAACGGAGAGGCGGTGCCGAGTGGGCAGGGCTTATGGGATAGGACACCACCCACTTGTTCACAGAGTAAGAAAGGTGTAATTACATCTTTATAGATCATACGTGAAGCTTTTGCTCTTTTCTGCAGTTTATGTATTTTTTTTTACTCCAGATGCAGTCAAATGCTTTGCTTCTGAACTTCATGCATTTAGATCAGCGGTTCTAGATCAAGTTGGTCTGATTACCTCGGCTCTTTGATTTATTATTTTTTTGTTACATTACATCATAGTTATTATATTTATTACTGAGCTATTATAATTATTAGCCTTTCAGTCTCAATGTCTGTATAAAAAAATGGGTCTATAAATAACGTCAACTTAAAATCTGTGAGTGGGAAAGAATAAAAAGCTCTAAAACAGCCAAAAAATCAGTGAGCCTAGTATTTGTCTAGTTTATGTTAGATTGTGTTAATTAAAAAATCTGTGGAACTTTGTTAGATTTAAAGCTGCCTGTGAGAGCCAGAGCTTTAATGATGCTTTTTCCCTCTACATACTGTGGGGTTTATGGATTTTATACTTCAGATGTTATTCAATTTATGTTTTCCTCTCAGTGCTGACAAATTCATGCTGTTTTGCCTTAAATGCTGTGTGGCTTATGCGTCTTTGCTCTAAACGTCTGATCACACAGATGAGTTACTGTTGATCGTACTGGAACATCTTTCATATATCATGCTTGCCCTGGATTCAGTGACAGAAATACTTACTGAAAAAAGGACGATGTGTCAAAACTTAGAGAGAAACCTTAAAGATATTTACATCTTAGATAAGTGGAAATGGGTAAATGGTTTGTGTGAAGGAGGGAAAGAAACATGACAGAAAAACGTCAGAAATTAGAAGGAAGAGAAATCTTCCCCTCATTTAACACCGCCCTGGGATTTAGGGGGTTAGTGAGCTTTGAAAAAGGTGACGTTTATCGTGTGCCCTTCTTAATTACCTTTGTCTCTGAGATCACAGAGGGAGCGTGTGTGATGGAGAGAAAGAGGGTGAGACAGAGAGAAAGATTTAATCCTCCCATTTTTCCTCGGAAGTGTCTGAATTCTTTAAATACACGAAATCCGTCTCACCTTGAAGCACCTATGCACGTGCCTGCATACGTCGCGGTTATTTTTGCCTTACCGTGTCACATGGTTTTATTGCGGTATCAGATTTTCCAGATTTTCCTGCCCTGTTGCCATGGCAACGTGGTAGCATAGTAAATAACTTCTCACATGATGCATTTATTAGAATATTTTCCCGTCATCCTGCCCGCCTCTGACTGTAGGCGTTGGCTGGATGGTTTGCCAAAAAGATGCCACTTTTTATGACCTATTATTTTGGTATGCATTTGTGTGTGTGTGTGTGTGTGTGTGCGTGTGCGCGTGTCTGTGTGTGTGGGGCTGCCTTTCAGGAAAAAATTACAGTCAGTGAAAATTGTGCATATATACACAGCTAAATTATGGCGGATAAGATCTTAAGCTTGGCATGAAGAACACTTACTGCTTAGCAATCTCTGCTGAGACCATAGCACAGCTGTGTGTGTGTGTGTGTGTGTGTGTGTGTTTGGGCACAATGATGAGTGCATTTTTGTAGGGCCAACAATAACAGCGGACAATGGTGAATGTACTAAGTTTTGAAAATAGCAATCATGTTGTAAGTTGGTGCTTTAATTTTGGCTGAATTGGCTGGACAGAGTTTTTTTACAGAGAAGTTTTAATAAAACTATATAATTTGGGTGCTGTTTATACAAAACAGAAGAGTGTGAAGAGTTTAGAGAACTTTTTGTTTCTGCAGAAATGCTCTCGATTTTAGGCATTTAATTAAAGTGCTTAAATTACACACTTTGGCACGGCACTTACTGTTTTACTATCAAAAAAAAAATTAATGGAATGGATGCACCATGCCTTAGGGCTATCTCTCTCTCTCTCTCTCTCTCTCTCTCTCTCTCGCTCTCTCGCTCTCTCTCTGTCTCTCTCACACACACACACACACATGCACACACACACACACACCGTGGCTGTCAGGTCTAAGCGGGTCATCTCCCCCAGTAGTGTTAATGGGCTTCAGATGATTGAGTTGCTGCTGTAGATGAATCTATGTGTTTAATTAACTCTGCAATTGATTGGCTCCCATTTCTCAACCATATGGCACTGGAACAAGAAAAATGAAACTGTAATAGGGAACAGAGCTGGAAAATACTTGAACAATTGTACTCCATCACTAGAGCTAAGTATTTTTTTTTTTTTGCCGTATTTATACTTTACTTGAATAATCATATTGAAATTGAATACTTGTAATCCTACTTAATTACATTTCCAAGAAAAAAAAAAAAAAAAACCTTGGAAATGTTTTTATGTAGACCTTCAGAGTACAAATCTTTTCTTCTCTCAAGCAGCCAGTGACCCCATATCTATATCAGCTGAACGGGCTCAGTTTAGTGTCCTATCACTGACGTTTTGATGACAATGGCTGCATTTTGCTCTTAAATGAGTAACATGTTGAGTTTTTAGCAAAAGAATTCGAAAACACGCCAAATGTGTTTAGCTACCATCGATTCTAATGGGGTGAGGACATGAACCACGTACAAACGATTTACTTAAATTATTTTTTTTTAACATTAATAATTTATGTTCAGTCAAATGTGCGGAACAGGCATGTACGTTCAGTAGTGATCTCGTAAGCTAATATCGCAATATCACTGAACACGACATTTTTCTCCCGAGGATCTTGAGGGAATTCTGATGATGCAGCTTCCGGTTGTGTGTGTGTATGACTTGTGGAGTATTCCAGATATTCCATCAGGGTGAATGCATTCAGGAAACAGGGTTGAATGAACGTTGGACATGAATAAATGCACGTTTTTCATGATCTGTAATGGATGACTTGTGGAAAGGGTTGTTTCATGCATGAGACGTTAAATGGATTCACACATTAATACAAAAATAATGATTTTTTAAAGTATTTTAATAAAGTAAAGCTTTACTCTACATATACCATGCACGATATTTCAGTAGCTGCAGACTTTCATAACCACATACCTTTTCCCATTAATAGTCACTAACCAGTAGTTAAGCAGTAGTTACTGATTAATTTACAGTAGTTAATGTATAATAGCCTATACACCAAGATGAATAACTGAATAATAGGTTAGGAGTTTAAAGAAGGGGTTAATTTATCTCTGTTACATCGCTCTAAGCTGTGAAGCTAGTGTCCGACTGAGCGTAAACAAGCGCACCTTACGCTAGACGTGACACAGGTGAGTTCTCCTCCTGTCTGGCATTAGGAGATATGAAATGATTTTCATGTAAAAGCAAAACAAAGCACTACAAGAGATGCGCTTAGTTAAGGCTTTTTTTTTTTTTGGGACTGTAAGATGTGCTATTTTCTTTCTCTTTTGTTTGTTTGGTTTTCTTTTTTTGTTAGTTAGCAATGGCTGTTGTCATGGCAACCCCTTGTGGGAGGGTTATTGATCTTGCTGATGACCTATTTGACTTCTTTTTCCTTTGCTATATTTGTTTTTAGTGTGTGTGTGTGTGTGTGTGTGTGTATGTGTGTGCGTGTGTGAGTGAGTGTGTTGTGCCTATGTGGTTCTGCATGTATAATGTACGATATGGAGTCTATCAGTACTCAGTGCAGTGTGTGTATTGTGATTTATTTTCTGCATTAATTGTTCGTTCATTACATTTAATTTCACTTTGTGTATTTCTCCAGATTGATTCTGCTTTTGTTAAATCGGCTTCTGTTTAAGTTTTGTACTTGCGTCAGCTAAGGAAAGGAGACATTGAACTTGAACTCACCTCTTTGTTGTCATCTCTCTCTCTCTCGCTCGCTCGCCCTGTGTGTGTGTGTGTGTGTGTGTGTGTGTGTGTGTTTATTTTAGACCACTGGTCTGCCCTTCAGTTGACCTGGAAGTAGTTTGTCAAATGCAAGGGTCCCCATGGGAGGTCAGGGTCAGGTCTGCGTGTGAGAGACAGTGTTTTTGTGGAATGTGGGTGTTTATGTGTGGTTATATGCTTTGTTTGGGAAACAGGGCCATCTGTGTGTTACAGTGCTCGTGGTAATGTGGAAAAAAAGGGAAACTGTAATTTATTACCCCCCTCCCCACACTCACACACACTCACACACACTCACCTCAGCCTGCATGTTTAACCCTTTCACTGGGGACAGACCGTGTCGCAAAGACAAAGTGTGTAGCCGACTACGGCGCTACCTGCACACCCGGCTGGCCATCACAGTCCCAGATAAAGTCGTGTAAAATATTACAAATACATATTTAACAAAACAAAAAAAAACATGGATGTTATAGTAAATATCAAGCAACGCTAAAAATGGGATAAAATATTGCTCCAGAAATAGCTGAATTCACTGATTAGACAGATCTAGTGACTACGCAGATCCTAGAATTACAACAGTGCTTTTAGGGCCATTGTTTAAAAAAAGATTTATAATATCTTATATAATGTTGAGAATAAAGTCATAATTTTTTTTAATAAGGTTGTAATAATTTTGAAACCAAAATCGTAATATTAAGAGAAAAAAGTTGGAGTGTTTCAAGAATAAAATCGTAGTATTTCAAGAAAAAGTCATAATGTTGTGAGAAAAAAGTCATAATATTTCCAGAATTTAAAAAAAAATCTAAGATGACCTATTTCATTATTTGTAAAATGTTTATTTATTTTCATTGCATGGACCATTCTGTTCTATTATGATGACTTTATTCTCAAAATATTACAGCTTTATTCACAAAATATTACGACTTTATCCTTAACTGCAATTCAAATTTATTTGTATAGCGGTTTTAACAATGTACATTGTCACAAAGCAGCTTTCCAGAAATAAATATATTCAGGATATAAACTGTAAATGTATGAATTTATCCTTAAAATATTAAGGATAATACACTCTAACACTCTTTGTAATACGCATTCTCAGTATTTTCCGAATTCATAGCCAGGATTTTCTAAAATTCAGTATGTACAAATTAAATAAAAATCCACCACTATGGGTAACATTGTACAGTTTATTTCTTGCAGTATAACACAGGATTGAAAAGGTACTAAACATCGACGTCAACCTAAAGAAAAATACCAACACACCAAGGAAGAATCGCTGCATAGTGAGTAGTACGGCTAAGTAACTTTCCATATTTCCCAGTCTACCTTCTCATCGCCCTGCTTATGAAACTGTTTCATAAAAACCCAATTTAGTGCTCATAAAATCCTTCAATGCATCATTTAACCATATTTGTGGGGTGTTTCATACATCCATTATATCCCTTCGCTTTTCCTCTCACCACTTATTGTATTTTAAGACAATTAATCCCAAATGACCAAATCATCTTTCTGAAAAGGATCGCATTTTAAACTTTATGCTTATTATGTTAGAGTACATTTTATACATACGCTATATGCATCGTAAACACATGGAATATATTAGTCATTAGTCAGGCATTTTTGGGGTCAACTTCCTGTTTGATGCTGACCACGCCCTCTTATCAATTAAGTCATATTATTTCTCCTAAGAGGTTCCACTCCAAGGGTTTGCTAACATACGTTTCAGAAAATAAATGCCGTCCCAATTTAGCCGAAATCCCCCTTGCTTTCTTTAAGAATAATGTCAAGCCATGATTAGCATTCATCTGCCTTTAGAGTAGCCTATATTTCAGCAACGTTTTTTTTTTTTTTTTTTTGGAGAGCTCAACAGCTTGCTAATTTATGCAGTGAAAATGTTTTCTTTAGGAATACAAATTTGGAATGCTGCAAATTACCATTACTTTACCATGCCAAGGACAGCTGGTCTTTTACTCTCTCTCTCTCTCTCTCTCTCTCTCTCTGTCTCTCTCTCTTTCTCTGTAGTATATGATCCTTTGTTATTAAAAGCACTATTATGAAAGCATTCTTGGCAATAACAAGCATTGTGAATTGTGAATTTTGGCCATCAGATTATTAATTAGCATCTGCTTTTATAACCGAGGATTAAAAAAAAGCTGCTTGTTGTGTAGGTGACGGGGAACAGGCGAGGTTTTATTGCTCAAGCTTACTAAAGCAAATACGCCTTATTGGATGTGCTGCCATGTTGGAATTTACCAGCAGCTGCTCTCCAGTGTGTGTAATTAATCTGGGGAATAGTTTTGAATGACTTAAGGGCAGTTCATTCGGGTTTTAGCCCGTGTTCACATTTCTGACCTTTTACTGCTGTGCGTTTTCTTAATCCAGTTCACCTCCCCTGTGGGCTGCACAATATATCGTTTGTTAGGCCTAAATGTTATAGCAATACATTCATGATTTTTATTTATCATCGAAATAAGAAGGCAGGCCAAATTTTTCACATCACATTAGGGGTTCACGAGTGATAGCACAATCAGAATACATAACAATTTAGGTCTAATATCAGTAGGCTTATTTTTCCATATCCTCCAGGTATACTCACATTTGATTACATCGCTCCAGTAAATATGAAATATCCTGTCCTGTCCTGTCCTAAGTAAGTAGATAGATAGATAGATAGATAGATAGATAGATAGATAGACTACATGACCAAGAGTAAGTGCACCCCTGACCATCACATCCATATGTTCTTGTTGAAGATCCTATTCCAGATTTATTCCTCCTTTGCTGTTATAATGAGCTCCACTCTTCTGGGAAGCTTTCCACTAGATGTTGGAGCGTGGCTATAGGGATTTGTGTTCATTCAGCTACAAGAGCATTAGTGAGGTCAGGCTCTGATGTTGGGTAAGGAGTCTCCAGTTCCAGTTCATCCCAAAGGTGTTCAGTGGGGTTGAGGTCAGGACACTCGAGTTCTTCCACTCCAACCTTCACACACCATGTCTTCATGGAGCTCGCTTTGTGCACAGGGGCGTCGTCATGCTGGAGCAGGTTTGGGCCTCTTAGTTCCAGTGAAGGGAAATAATCGTGTGCTTCCTACTTTGTGGCAACAGTCTGAGTCGGAGGAATATATACGACGCGGAGGTGTGAATGTCAGGTGTCCACATACTTTTGGCCATATCGTGTAGATAGGTAGATAAATGAGGATTAGTCTATCAAATAAGCTGTGTAGTGTGGAGATGGGAAATTAGTGCTTAATTAATGAGAACGCTCGACTGGAGACCATTAATAAGTAATTAGTTAGAAACATATAGACCTACATGTTGATGTCTATATTTTATGCACTGAATAGGTGTTTCTGCCATCTGGTAAAACCGACAGGCAGTCTAGCTGTCACATGGCTGTGTGATATGAGATGAGATGTACAACCCACCTGGAGGCTATATGTTTGCACATTTATCAGAAATTCTGGATGGTACCATCAGATAATTCCAGGCTGCAATTTAGACTCAATCCGGGAACATTAGCCTACAATCAAAAAAACTTAAATCTTCAGCTTAAACCTGCTCTTTTAATTGATTTCTGTCTTATGGCGTTGCTTTATATTCGGGGATTGGCTTGCATTAGGTGCTGTAGAGTGTTTATTGGCTTGCATTAGGTGCTGTAGTCTGTGGCTTCGCAGCAGTGGAAGGATGTTAGGAGCCTAGTTACCATGACTACCAAAGAGGGACAGTAGTTTGAGGCGCGTGGCGGCGGCGGTGGTGGAGTCGGGAGCGCGCAGCAGAGACACGAGCTGCGATTTCGGGAGCTCGGTGCACGGGAGCGCGCAGCAGCAGAGCCTCAGCCGGCGGTATCGGAACCTGAGCGGTCGGGAGCGCGCACCGGAGGCTCGACTTGCTGACTGCCGGTGGAATCGAGGCCGGTGGACGAGGGACGCAGAAGAGAGAGAAACTGAACGACGTGTTTTTGGGTTTTTTTTCTTTTTTTTTTTTTTTCTTCCTTTTCATTTTTTCCTGCTTGTGTAGATGTGGATGTAGGACTGCGCCTGAACATCGCCTGCCTGGTATGTGCGTCTCAAAATATCCTTTGAAAATATATATATATATATATATATATATATTTTGGAGAGGAGGAAGGAAGGAAGGAAGGAAGGAAGGAAGACGCGTCATTGCTCACCACACACACACACACAAACACACAGACACACACGCAATTTTTTTTGCTCTATTTTTATTGGTCTGTGTATACCATTTCCGCGTGCGCTTCAGGCTCCCGAAGGTGATTTGCTGGGATTTGTGGCATCTGAATGAAATCTGTGGATTATCTAAACTGCATCGTGATTAAAGAAATAAATAAATAATAAAAGATTAAAAAAAAAAAAATCAGTGACATGGAGTGGGAAAGACCGAGGCAGCGCGTG
The DNA here is from genome assembly GCA_037576675.1 of Pangasius sanitwongsei. Lineage (NCBI taxonomy): Eukaryota > Metazoa > Chordata > Actinopteri > Siluriformes > Pangasiidae > Pangasius > Pangasius sanitwongsei. Next base: position 28,645,091 of record CM075007.1, on the reverse strand, counting down.
AAAGGTGAAGTAGAAATGACGCACAGGTGTTCCCAAACTTCTCTCTTATCACATCCTGTCTTATAGACTTCATTCCATTAGTTTAAATAAAATAAAAATGTCCTGTGTTTAATGTTGAGTTGTATGGAAGGTATTTACTGTTTTTGTATAATTCAGGTTTCATATAGACGTTTTCTTTCTATGCATGAAATATTTACAGTTTATTTATTAGTCAGCTTGTTATTAATAATAATAATTATTATTATTATTATTTTATTTAGCAGTGCTTTTGCCAGGATGCAGAATATAACATGTTAAAATGTGCACTAGTGTAAAGAACATTTTTCAAAACATGCTTCTTTAAATCAGTATGAAATATGTGTGAACTAGTGACTGCATGACCAATAGATTGTCATGATTATTATTGTTATTATTATATTGAAGCATACTGTGGTTTTGCTCTCTAGCAGCCTACACTACGGAAACACTAGTGATGCGGTCAGGTCCCAAACCACTTCGGTCGACTGGAGCATGCGCGTGTTGTGATTCATCACGTCAGCTACAGAGAACTCAACTGTGCAGCACACAGGAAGACATTTCTTATTTGTTTTGTAAAATGCTCCTTTCACATCCTTAATATTCTCGGCACTCTTGCGGGTTCCTTGCATGAGGAACACCTAGTTGAGCCTGATGGAAAGAGAGAGAGAGGGAGAGAGAGACAGAGATGGAGGAGAAGGAGAAAAGGGAAGCCGTCCATCAGGGATCCGGAGGCCAGGCACCGCAGCTGGAGGGGGAGGGGTGGAAACAAATGAGGGATGGGGGAGGGGGAAGAGAGAGAGCGAGAGAGCGAGAGAGAGAGAGAGAGAGAGAGAGATGCTTTATGTGGCTTCTAGACACCATAGTATTTCTACTTTCACTACACTTTGTTCAAGCTCTTGAACATTTGGATTGAATTGTCCAATATTAAATGTTAAGTATATTTTATAAAACGAAGAGTGTCAGGTGTATAATGTGCTGAACATAAGATATACAGGGAGCAAAATAAAGATCTGTAGATCTCGTGACTCTTGGACATCTTTGGCTTGATTTCGCGTTTTGTCTGTAAGCTTAGCACGCTGCCTTGCGTCACTGACAGTGTTTATTGGTGGTGTTGGCGTGCAGATTATGGTGTTATTGGTCATGCTGTTATGCTGTGGTTTCAGGGTGTTAAGACAAGCCTTGCGTCTGCTTTCCTGCCAACCGCTCAACTGAAGTGACTGTGGTTTGGTGCTTCCTTTCCAATATGGGTCATCGGTCATATGTTTAACAAGCTGCACAGTCTGAAGCGGCATGATTTAATTCATGGTTTTTTTTTTTTTTTTACTAAGAGTCTTTTTTTATTGTTATGAAGGAGATCATGGAATAATTGTGCTAGAACTTTAGTGCCGGTTGCATATTGTTTTTGTGTGTGGCCGCGTTCGTATTGGTAGAAGTCGTTTATATTCTTTTATACCACGACACTTTCAAATTCTCAATTCTGATTGGTCAGGAGGTTGATTCATTTTCTACAACGCCATGGCTCTAACGTTAGTGCCGACTGCCAGATTTATATGAATGCTCTTGTTCTGTTACAGTATGTTATCTTTTCTTTAGTAATAACTCATTCACCAGGACTTGTATGGTGGACTCGCCGCGTAATCGAAGGATAATAATAAACATATTTTGCTGTTAATTAGCAGAGAAAACCGTGGAATTGTTTAAAGGGTGAAGTAAGGAGATGTTTATTTAACATTTATAGAAGGAGTCTCCAGTGTCAGCAGTCACAACGTCATAGCGGTTACATTAAACTTTCCAGTTTCTTAGTAACGAACAAACAAACAGCATTATTTTGTGTTATTCATTTCGAGAGAGAGCAGAAAGAGACTTGCCAGGGAAGACTGACCAGGTTATAGCTGTTATACTGTAAATGATAACAGGAACTTGTTTTGCTGAGGTTTCAGCTTTAAAGGCTCAAAATGATGATGTTGTTCATTAATAAATCAAAACCTGAAAGTATTGACAAATATTTCGGGGTGGTAACAGTAAGTTCTTTGCATTAGGCCACGTTACACCACCACATTGTTGATTATTTTCCTATAACAGCACGCCATGTCGTGTTCAGTAACTCTTATACTGATCTCACCTTGCAGCATACAGCCTTTATTTTGTTTCCTTATATAACTACCTACAAAGGACCATGGACACATCATTGTCGGTCTCATAAACCATTAAAAATGTAATCTGTTGTCCTTCCTGGCAAATTAACATGATGGATATTTTTTTGACTGCTGTGCTTAGACCATGCATCCCTCCTCTCTGAATCTCTCTCTCACTTGGTTGCAGGTCTGATGAGTATTCCTACAGCAGCATCTGGACAGACGGGGGGTGGAGACATGCAGTCACCTGGGGCAATAAGCCCCTCCTTCCTCCCACCCCCAACTGGAAAGGTTCCGGGTCGCAAGAGGGGACGGCCGCCGCTCAAAAGGCATCCGGAGTATCAGAATCGCTACCCAGAATCCCTCCCTCCCATCAAAGTGCCTAAGAAGAGAGGGAGGAAGCCTGGATTCAAGGTCAGCACGAGTGTCTGTATATCTGTGTCTCTCTCTGTGTGTGTGTGTGTGTGTGTGTGTGCTGAGTAGCTATAATTCACTTGTAAGCAGATGAATCAGTTTTGTATATGATTCATATATATTTGTGACCCACTTTCCTTTTTTTTGGTAATATTCAGACGCTTATAATGAAAGACAGTTGTGTTTCCCACTCAAGATTAAAGCAAAGGGAGGGGTGTGTGTGTGTGTGTGTGTGTGTGTGTGTGTGTGGTTTCACAGTGACTGATGTATCTGCAGTCTGCTGCTGTAGTGAGAGTTATTTTTAGCTACATGTCTGCAAGCCTCAGACTACTGCTGCAGATCTTTTCTAAGTCTAAAGAGAGGAATTAAGAGATACACACGTCTTTGATGTGTGTGTGTGTGTGTGTGTGTGAGCACTTGTAAGTATGTCAGCTAAGAAAGAATACTCTGAATTTAAACCGTATTGCATTATTATTCATAATGATTCATCCTGGTTAAAGGTATGACATGATGTTCAGTAATAAATAAAAAATCCTGTGGTATAAGAGGAATAAAAAAAACTTCATGGCGTGCTCCTGTTGGAAAACATCCATTTGGACCCTGAACCGACCCGTCGCTGATTGTTTTCTTAACAGCATGCCCTGTCATGTTTTATTCTTTACATATTGCACACTATTTTTTATAAGAATCTTTATTTATATCCATCCGGTTTCACCCAGAAGTGAATGGGTTCCTCTCAAGGTTTCTCCCTCCACACAGTGCTTTCATGCATTCGATGGGAAACACACAGCACTTGATTGTGCTGTCAGACACCTGACTTGGTGTCATGTTGCTCAGTGATTGGAGGACAGATGGGGTGGCGTGGACAGAACTACTAGCTGGCGCGTTTGCTGCATGCATACATTGGCGACTTCATTACATGCATATACAAGTACATCATCACTTCTCCTTGTTCGTTTGAGGAAAAAAAAAACCCAACTTGTTCTGGAGATACTTGTGAACATTTTTCAACATGGTAATAGAAGATGATACTCAGAGCTCTGAGATATATGTAGGGATCAATGAGTCATTATGTGTTTTGTGTTTTGTGTGTGTGTGTGTGTGTGTGTGTGTAGCTGAAGTCCCGGTTGGCGATGACTCCTTTGGCCATCTCCCCTCCCAGCAGCACTCCAGAACCAGACATGAGCTCCATCCCTCAGGACGCTGCCACTGTTCCCCACTCTGCCACACCAGAGGTCCTTACAGGTAAAACACACACACACACACACACACACACCATGAGCTCCATCATTTAAAACATTAGTCTGCTGTAAAATCTGCCTCTGAGGAAGTCTAAATAATGTGCATTCAGTGACTCATCCCTGTCTCTTTTACCTGCATAAATCTTACTCTTTACTGTTCGCCAGGGATTTACGGTTTATTTACGGATACCCGCGATTGCTGTGAATGCAGTCATGTGAATAATCAGACGTGTGGGGCTCAGAAGTGCAGTACAGACGTGTGCTGATGTGGTGACTTATGCGCATTTAGCTCAGCAGACAGAGATGCTGTATTTCTCACTTTCAGCCAGCCATGTGGGTAATATATCAGTAGAAGTAAACATTTCACTGGTAATATAAATTTCATGCGTAATTAGGCGAGATGTGAGCCTGGCATAACCTTAGTGCTGGCAACTTGTTAGTTCTTTCTCTTTATTAATGGTATGATATTGGAAGAGTCTGATCGTGCTGTATATTTTCCTCTGTATTTATAGTGGTGTGTAATTGCGTGGGGTGTACGATTGTGATTCCAGCCTAATGATGAGTGTCTGTGGACCACACACACACACACACACACTCTCTCTCTCTCTCTCTCATTATCTTAGAGGTCATGACTCCATGATTGGTGAAAATACAGAAGTGAAAATATCACAGAGAGAGAGATACAGAGCATGAGTGAGCATGATTATTATTTTAAAGGTTAATAGTCTTAAGGGCCTCAGAGGGCATTATCGAGTATTGTCCAAAATGGCCCTCATCTCCTAATTAATCATTCAATTCACTTACACATTCCAGTTGTTGCTAATTAGTGTTGTTTTACAGTGAAAATGTCATGCACGGTGCAGTAAGATAGTAAGCGTCATCCACAGCAGCGTGCAGTATAGATATCTCTATACAGCGTATAAATCAGGCATGCACTGTGTAACTTTGATAACTTTGATAATCACATTGCGTTTCCGTAAATACTCTCTAAATCTGCCGTAGTGGATCTATAGGGTGCTTTCATGTATGTGGTGTTTCCGTTAAAACCGAACCCTGGTGCGTTTTCACCCTTGCTGCGGTTCGTTTGTGCAGGCGAAAACACAACAGTCATACGCAGACATACCCAAACACGCCTTGTATTTTGGGTCGCAGCACTTGTTTGTAGATGCGAGTTGCCACACTGAGCCAAAGAACGGAGCTGTAGTGCTGCAGAAATGTAATGCGTTGTGTGCAGCGAAGTAAGAGAGAAAATAAAAGCTACATGTGATACACAAACTGTTTTAGTTATTTATGTAATTACCTAATCGTTTATTTAGCACAGGCTCCTTGTTGTCCATGCTCGGGTGACGTCTGTGATCTGTGATACGCCCTTTTTACACACCTTTTTGTTCGTTTGATGTTTCATGTGCAGTGTGAAACTAAACCAAATAGGAAACATACTAAAAGTTTGATTGAATTTTGCTCTGATTTGTACTTAGCAAAGGGACTAATAGGCATAGTGTACCCCTTTGAGATGCTTTTACTCACACTTGATTTGGGATATAAGGGTCCATAATGGTAGGATAATGAAGAAATGTATATGTTGCAAAAGATTGATCAAACTAGCATCTGTGTGTTTTCTTTTGTCCATGCAGCACATTCTCTTTTTATGCATGAATTTGGAAAAAAATCGGTTCAGTGATTTGAGAATCAGGCATCAATGCTCCCCTCACCCAAAGCAAACGATGTCTGGAGCAGCTGAAATTGAGCCGATTCAGAAAATTGATTCGTGACAGCCAAATTGGGTTGAAAAACAGGCTCAAGTGTTCCACTGGCTGCTACAGTCGGACGCCTGAGATATTAGACCTGCTCTGAACAGCCCACGTTTCCTTTAAACTTGAGATCAAGGGGTGTTAAATTTGAGCTCCGGAGTCATAAAACCCAATTCCAGGGCTTTCTCGAGCCACAGAGAGGTAAACAAGATGCCATGTGCGTCTCAGGTTTGAGCGTCAGGGTTAGGTATAGAGTCAGCTGTCTGTGGGAAAGTCACGCTCTTTTTTCCAATTCAGCACCAGAATATCAGGTTTTAGTATGCTGACACACACACACACACACACACACTTACTTACACACCATTTCCCTGGTGTTGCACTGCGTTGTCAATGCGGTGGGCGTTGCAGAGGGAGTTGTAGCTTCTGCTGGTGGTGGAGGTCACGACCCTGCTGCCCTGAGGTCATTACCATGGGCTCTAATGTGTTCACTTGTGTGCTAATTCATCCGTCACAGAACTGTATATCATTCTTTGACACTGAATCTGTTTGTAATCATGCACATATCCATGGATGGATGGATGGATGGATGGATGGAGGCTTTATTACTTTTATATGGAAGCTTTTATATCTATTTATACTTGCAGCCAAACAAAGTATAGTATATGAAGAGCGTACATCTCTATCAGCTAAACCTGATTAGTTGATAAATAAAAGGAACTTTTCATCAGGCAGCATTGGAACTACAATTTGAATCTTGTTTTTGACACCATAAAGAAAAGCACCCGATTAAACTGTAAAATCGGGCGGTGGATTACAGCTGTTGGAGCATAGCTGGTGGTTCAAGAGCTCTTGTGGAGATTGATGACATCATGGATTCTGCTACATACCAGGATATTTCAGCTTAAACTATCTGGTTGCCTCTGCTAGGAGGTTTAAATCTTTTTTTTTTTTTAATGTTGGATTTAAACCCTATTAAAAAGCCTGCGGTCTGAATTGAATAGGGCGCTGACATGCTTAAAAGTGTCTCCAGCCTTCTTAGGCATAACAGGAAGAGGCTCAGTTCTGTTGTTCTCTCATGAACAGCGTTCTACCAATGTTAATTTTGGGGGCCATTAATTTTGATACCAGAAAATTTGCTCTACTTGGGAACCATACTGTACATATGTTTAAAAAAATGACTGTGTTGAATCAAAACTACACAGCATCAAATCTTTTAAGCTCAAAATATACTTGTATCGTGGTATTCAATGTACAGTATTTTTTCAATTTCTAATCATTTTTATGAGGAGTGCCAATAATTAAAAAAAAAAAAAAAAGGCTGGACTCACAGTGGATGCTCTGTACAGCTTGATAGAACCTGGCAGGAATGACTTCCTGTAGCACTTCATTACCGCATGTGTGTGTGTGTGTGTGTGTGTGCTGGCCATCAGGCCGTTTGTCTGACAGACGCCAAAGGAAATCCCAGAGCATGTCTCATGAAAGCAGCGGTGCGGCACAGACGAGTGGGGCGGAATGAGTGTGTGTGCACGCGCGCGCGCGTGTGTGTGTGTGTTAGGGGAGGGAAGCTGAGTGATTGGAGGATTCCTGTACACACTCCTTCAGGCTCGTTTTTCCATTACCCCCAACCCCCACCGCCATATCTAGCCAAATGCTTTGTAGCCAAACATTACTTCTCTGCCATTAGATCATCGTTCTGTGTGTTTGAAGACATTAATTCAGAGCGTTTATTGCTTCGTCTGGCTCCATCAGTGATTCACGTTATCACCTTAAACAGGAGGACGGTGCTGACTGATGCAGCCCAAAGGCAACACTAAAGTCTCCTGTTGGGCTGGTCTAGGCTTTTAATAAAATATTATTTCACTTTGGCTTCATTACTGAAGTATTATAATGTGCAAAAAAGAACTAAATAATAATAATAATAATAATAATAATAATAATAGTAATAATAATATACACAGTCCATGTGTATATTTATGCATTTAGTAAATTTTCACGCCATTAAGAAGAGTGGAACACGACGTGGTCCTCTGCTGTCGTAGCATGTTATGCTTTTTAAGATATTAAGCAAATTAACCCTCCTACACACAAACAGTAGATAGGAAATACACAAAAAAAAAGCTAACTGAATTTACTTCATTCTAACGTATACATCGGCTCCACATGATTGAACTGCGTTACATGAACACAGTATGTGTTTGTACGTTCAAATATGTTTTCAAAGCCCTGAATAAACTCTAACGCCACACTCTCACCTTAAACTGAGGGTCAAACCCACGTCACAAGGCAATCACGTATTGATGAGAAACTTTTATGTAAACTATAAGTAATATATTCTCTTAAATCTGACCAACCACATATTCCATACTTTTCAGTGTAGCTGATTGGAACAAGATTGATAGTAGTAACTTTAATTTAGTTAGCATCGACTAATTATCCATGGCTAGTTATCACCTTGTTTGATTTTGAAAGCTGTTCTGTATTTTGGTGAAATAATGGTGAATGCGGAGGTTTTCGTTTCTCTTGCTGGCTACTTGGATTTAGCTCACGTACTTCTGTGCTGCTTGTAAAACCTTACTAAAAAACAAATTTGCATCTACATACTCAAATAAGTAAGTAATTTAAAGGAACATTTTTTATTGTGAATGTTGTTTTAACCCCAAACTCATATGCTAGTAACTCGGAGCTCGTTATGTTCTTACAGTTAAAGCATACGTACTTAAAATCATCTTTTAAGGTTGATTTTGTTTTGTCCTAGTGTCCATTTGGGGAGCGTTCTTCCTCCCTAATCCTTTACAGTGTGATCAAATTTTATTTTCTCATTTGCTCCATTCCAGGAAGCAAACACCATGTTGTTCTTGCTGGTGTTATTTCGGAATCTCAAGCTAAATGGGCTTTTAAAGGAAAACAAAAAATAAACCTTTTAAAGGCATTTAATTTAAATTAAACACATTTTTGATTCAATTTTAAATTTTAAATTTTTTTTTTTGCATTTCTTGCTTTGCACTGCTGCTTTACAGGGTCTCGGCACATTTAATTTCTCTCACATTTAAAAAATAGATTTATACCTGTCTTTCTGCACATGTATGTTCAGCCTGTTCAACAAATAATCAGGTTCTGTCCAAAATTTGCTTTTTTTCCTGCCTAAAACTTACAATGAGTCATGAAGGACACTCCTGTGTGCGAATTCAGTTCGGTTTATTTTTACTCGTCTTTGTCATTACATACTCATTCTCCACTTCTGAGTCAGAGTGAGTGATTTCCTTTCTACTGGGCGCTAAGCATGAAGGCAACGTTTATATGTTTGTATTAAAAAAAAGAAAAGAATTCAAGCCGCATTTGTTTTTAGGATAGTTTTTAGGATAGTCCATGTGGGTGGCTGTCTTTTTCGTGTGGTGTGTGTAGAATCGAAAATCTACCATCTTCAGGATTTGTGTGTTGTTTGAGGTTATCGCTTGTGTGCAGGTGAGCGAAGTTAAGACTATACTTTCATGGATCGTTTCTATAGTGTCTGATTGGGAATTGTGATTTGAAAGCGCTATGTCTCTCTAATCACAATGATGAGTCATGATGTACTTTTCGGAATGTGAATTGAATTTTGGCTAGTGATTTATTCATGGGTCTTAATTCTTGATGAGTGTTCTGTGCTTCTTGTGAAGTTATAGAGGAAGAGTACATGATCAGAGTGATTAATGGCTTGTTGGTAAATGATAGCGTTCCTGGAACATTTTATAGTTCTATAGTGTTAGATATAGTTATCCTGAGAAGCTATAAATATTTCTGTCTAAAGGTTTCTGAAGCCTTGCTAGTTTTGTGTTAACTTGTTTATAGAGTGGGTGTCATGTTTTCACTGAGAGTTTGTGTAGCTCTGTGCTGTAGTGAAACAGACATAAATTTAATCCGTTCGGTTTATAATCAGATGCTGTCTGTAAAAACGTCTGTGATGCTCCTCTGTTGCAGTTGGATTGGAAACGTGTGGGTGAGATACATGCACGAGCAAAACCTATTTCGGTTCAGGGAAGCGTGTAGTTTTCAGAACTACTCTATAGATATAGTAGAACATATAAACATTTCACCATGTGAGGGGCTTTCCCAGACTGCCACACACATTTGAGACCAGTGTGTGTGTGTGTGTGTCTTAGGAGTGTTTGTCTCAGTGTACCATCAGGAATAATCCTGCATTTGATTAATGGGTGTAACCCTCAGACTAGGAGAAAAAAATTCTACCAGGAACTCAGGAGAGTCTTCTGAACCCCGAGTTCAGCAAGTGACATGAAATTAAACATGGCTGCCCACAGCATCAGCAGTAAACAAAGTAGCACTTCTTACCATTAAATAAGTTATGCTGTATGTATATACAAATATTTGCTTTAGATAGATATATTTGCTTGTTAAATCTATAACACTGACTATACAGCTTGTTGTTTTGGGGAGGAAAATATACAGTTATAGGCATTTAGCTGCCTAGCTTGTTGCTAACAAAAATATTCTCTCTCTCTCTCTCTCTCTCTCTCTCTGTCTCTCTCTCTAGTGTGTATCTATGTGAATAAACAGGTGAACACTGGCCCTAACCTGGACAGACAGAAAGTCATGCAGCTTCCCGATCACCTCGGCCCAGCGCGGCCATCCGTGGTGCTGCAGCAGGCCGTGCAGGGTTGCATCGATAGCGCTTACCAGCAGAAAACGGTCTTCACCCTGCTCACACAGGGCTACGGAGGAGAGAAAATATCAGGTTACCCACATTCACACACAAAAGCATGCTAATGGAATGTGAGCAAATACTTCAACATCCTCTGTTACCAAAATATTATCAGATTTCTTCCAGCGTTTCTGAGTGTCGTTGCTGCTGTCACTGTTGTCACTACAGATGCTTTAGATGAACTTTCTGTTTTACAAAATGTCAGACAGTGCTCTGGATTTCGTACTGTTCCTCGCTCGAGTGGGATGTAACTGAGACACTCCTCTGTTTTAGACAAATGCATGCAGTTCTCTCGTCTGTCTAAAAGCCTGCCGTTATGTCTGAAGTCTGAATACCAGTGTGCGCAGTTTTGGCATTAGCTCCTCACTCTATGCACGTGACTGTAACTCAACTCTGACTATTGTTTCTTTCTGTCTCTTCCCTGCAGCCACGTTTGACGGCAAGCAGCACCTTTTGAGTCTGCCAGTGGTGAACAGTGTCGGTTATGTCCTTCGCTTCCTAAAAAAGCTATGCCGGAGCCTTCTGTGCGAGAACCTCTTCAGTGATCAGCCGATTGCACCTTCCTCCTCTCCCTCCTCCTCTTCCTCGGCCCACACAGACAAGCATTCAGACGGACAATCCAAGTCGAGTGAGTGTGCATCTTTTCTCTTTTGCCTATTTCTCGTCTTCCATCTTCCTCCTCGATACGGTAGCTCTTAAACTGTCTAATTTGGAAAGCTTGTTTGGAGTTTGGTGTGTTTCTGAAGCATTTTAGGGCCATTTTAACTGAGGTTTCATCTGAGTCGAGTGTATTTTTTTGACCCAAAAGTCGATAACATTACCTGACACTAAGTGACTAAATCCAGTGAAGACTGCTTGTTAATAACAATAACGTCGAACATCTCCTTTATCTCTTTCCATAATTACATCCCTAATAATTTGGATGCTGTAGGTGCTGCAAGTGTGTCTGAGACTAATCACATTTAATGACATAATAACTGGCACTGTTAAGTTGTTCTGTGATTGGATAAAGGTATCAGCTTCATTAACTGCTTATGAGTTTCCTCAGTTCATCAGAAAAAAATCTCACTTAAGGGATGGAATTGGAAGCAGAGTTGACTGGACAGAAAGTAGGTCAGTTACATAACAATATTTATTCATTAATCTTTATTTAATTTTAATTATAACAGGCCATGTTCATACTTAAGTTCAAATAGAGTACCAATATTTATGCAGGGAAACTCATTTGTGCTGTGCAGGTGCTTCGCATTCAGATTATTGAACCTGCACACAATTCACACCTTTGGGGTTTTCATTTTTTTTTTTTTTTTTTTTTTAATAAGCACCCTCTTGGTAGGTGGTTCACAGTGTCTAGCCCACACATTTTAAATCAAATACTCTCAGCCCCAAAAAATATTAGAGAATCTAAAATACAAACTAATAAAGCAGATTGTACCAATGAAGACTTGGAGGGAGAATTAAGATCCATGTGCATGAGGTTTATTAACAGGAAAACTCAGGCAATTCAGCAGCTCAGGTACACAGAAAGTCACGGCAAACACAGGCAGAATAACAATCCAAAATTGATATGGTTAAACAAGGCAGGGGTCAGAGTAAACAACAAGGCAGTCAGGGATAAGACCAGATTACACAAACAGGATAGTTGGCAAGACTTTGCAAAGACACTGAGACTTTGATGTGTTTATAAATAATAAAGACAAGAAGTGAAGGGGGACATGAATACGGAACTGTGCTATTCAAGAGACGGTGACCTCTACTGGTGGGAAGGGGCGTTGTGAGTTACCATAACTGATTTTTGCTGTCATTTGCAATATGTGTAGGACAAATGCAATAGGCAATAAGAATCCAGTTTACATTAAAATGTCTTATATAAATTAGAAAATTGACTGAAAGTCTAAGTTAATAATAGCCTCGTGTATAGTAAATATTTTAGGCAGATTCTCATCATCCTTTAATTGTAGCAGTGCTTATTACATTAGTTTGCAAGCAGGTAAAACTGGGGTTCATTTTTACCACACGGCTATAGGGGCACAATAAGATTTTATTATTATTATTATTATTATTATTATTATTATTATTATTATTAGGGAAGTTCAGGGATAAGAACCAGACTTTGTGAGTTCAAAATTCCAGTGCTGCCAGAGAAAAATTCTGGGCCCGTGGGCAAGGCCTTAAATTGTATGCTTCAATTGTGTCCTGCCTTACTTGTAAATCAGCTTGTATAAAAGTGCCAAATGTTCTAGTCTTTTATAATTGCCACTTGCACAGTTTTTTTTTTATGCACTGCCATTTGTCTCCAGTCAGTGTACTTTTCAGCAAGGCTATAATTTTTTTGACTCATTATCTGCCCTCTCCCACACTGAGAGTGTGTGGAGGAGATCTTTTGACGTGCCTGAGCCCTCATAAGTGCCCGTCAGAAAGGGCTAATCACTTCTCAAGTGCTCTTTTCTGCAGTTATATGGACATAATGGTTGTGGCCTCCCTGGATTTGGAAACAGCAGGAGGAGCAGATTTATGAAGTTCAGGATGACGCAACTGCTTTATAAATTTTGGTTTCTGGGGAGATGTTCCCATAATAATTAAGCCTCATCTTGGCAGTTATTGGATTTAAAAGTGGAATGTTGTCTTGGGAGTGTCGCAGGTGTTTAGCACCCTTATGTGTGTGTTTGTACATGTTTAACACCTAATGCAGAACATCCATTAGTCATTGTGCAGTGGGATTCACTGTAAATATCCTTTATGTTATTTTTTTACCACTTAGCAATACTGTTTCACTGACACAGGCCATCTCTTTTCATTTTTATGCAATATCAAAACAATTGTACGTTTATTTTTCTAAAACATTCACCACATCAATTCATTACAAGTATCAATAATATATGCGTTATTTATGGAAATAGACACACTGCTGACTTACAGCAGTGCTTTGTAGTGTCCATGAAAAACATATCCTCATGCTAGTTAACTAGGCCATGGGCTAAGAATACTATTAAGCTTAAACACTATTGGCTGTTCAGAGAGCCAGGGGACATTCGTTCCATCCTGGGTGCCAGTACAGAGAAGCCTTGTGTCTTCCTTGTATCTTGAGGGATGGTGGGTCCAATTGAGCTGTGCTAGAGTGTTGCAGTGTGGTGTGGGGTGTGATAAATGTTTTAAGGTAGGCTGGTCTGTTTCTGGCTTTGAAGGCAAGCTTCAGTGTTTTAAATCTGATGCAGGCAGCTACAGGAAGCCGGTGGAGGTGACCCAGCAATGTGAAGGTGTTTGAGGACTTGGGGAGGTTGAAAACAAGTCTTGGAGCTGTGTTCAAGGGTCGGATGGTGTGCAGAAGCAGACCTGCCACGAGCGAGTTACAGTAGTCAAGTCTTGAAATGACAAGGGACTGAACAAGCACCTGAGTGGCCTCTGTGCACAGGAAAGGCCGGATCCTTCTGATTTTGTAAAGGAGAAACCTGCATGACCATGTCAGGTTAGCAATGTGAGGAAAGAACAATAGTCGTTTGTCTGGAACTATCCCAAGGCTGAGCACACTATCAGGTGGTGTGATGCGAATGTTGCCCAGTGAGATCACAAGATTGCAAGAACTCCAGGGATGTACAGCAGCTCCGTTTTGCCACCAGCAAGACTGCCAGACATGCTGAGATCCGTGCAGAGACATGAGTGTCTGTGGGAGGAAAGCAGAAGATGAGTTGAATGTCATTAGCACAGCAGTGGTGGGAGAAGAGGACAGAAGAGGACCCAGCACTGAGCCTTGTGGGGCTCCAGGAGAGAATGTCCGTGGAGCAGATGTGGTAAGAAATAATCCACCCCTATCCTGTGCGATGAATTCCAAGACTCATGAGGATGTGATTGACTTTGGTGAAAGGTCAAGGAGAATGAGGAGGTGATCTTGCAACATAGCCTGGAGCATTGTGGAAGGAATGGGATCCAGAAGACAGATAGTGGTATTGCAGGATCTCTTCCGCAGAAAGAGGAAAATATATGACATGGAAAGAGAATGATCGTGAAGTGGAGGAATTGGGGTAGGAGGGATGGATTGGCAGATTGTGCTAATTTCTCATCAATCTCATCAAAGAAGGTGGCAAAGTCTGGAAAGAGGGTGATGGAGGAGGTGAACAGTTAAAAAGCGAAGAAGAAATCTTGTCTGTCTTATGTGGATCCGATGCAGATGTTTCCAGCTTTCCCTTGTAGAATGTCTTTGCTGCCATCACGTCAGATGAGAACTTTGACAGTATGAGAGCAGTATGAAAGCAGATCAGTGTCAAATTGTGATTTCTGCCACTTTTTCTCAGCTGATTCAAGAGGTAGAGAGGAAAAGGAGTCAGGGTGTGGAAGGGTTATGAGATTGCGGTAAGCTGAGGAGGAAGGAGAGATCGAGTGGAGGTTGCAGAGGGAGAGGTATGAACAGTTGGTGACAGGCAAAGCAGGGATGGAGAATGAGGGATACAAAGTGACGATCTGAAAGGTGGAGCAGTGTCTACAGCAGGGGAGGGCCAGCTGAAGACCAGGTCTTCTGGCATGTAAAAAAAAAAACTCCTTCTAGCAGGTTATAAATAAGGAGGTACTGTAATCATTTTTTTGCGTTTTTTTTAAATTATTTTTTTTCCTTGTTACGCTCACCGTAAAATAATCTTTTTAGTGCTATTGTTCTTTTAAGCCAAATATTATGATGGCTTATTTTGACCTGATAATAATGGCTAATGAGGTAACAAATAAGTGGAAGAGCAAATATAAATTAAGTACCTCAACATTTTAGCTAAACAAATTGCAGTTTTAAAATGAGTTTGAAATTTGTTTTCTTTTCTTGTGTAGCAGACTCTATGGTGGATGATTACCACTCTGAAACAATGGAGTCCAAGCGCTACTCTGTCGAGCACAGTGACACAGCCTTTGGTGTGATGACATCACCATACTTAGCCTCAAAATCCACCTATGGGTTTCGCTCTGGTGCCGCCTACTCTGGGGGTGTTTGCAGACCAGCGGCCAGTCCCAGTGCATTCCAGGAAGGAAACAGAAGTGGTAAGGCTACCATGGTATAGACATGGTAAAGATAACAAAGCATGTTTCCAAATATTTACACATTCATATGCACAGAGGTACACAGTGCACAGGCAATAATACATTTACTTATGCATGTGCAGAAATTTCTAGCTATTGTAATGACTGTAATCACTCAATCTATCTCTCTCCTTTTGTCTTTCTCGGCCTCTCTCCAGCCTACAGTCCGTCCCCGGAGGCAGGTGAGTCAAAGCCTCCCCCGAGTAAAGACCCATCCCGGTGGAGTGTAGAGGAGGTGGTGTGGTTTATCAAAGATGCGGACCCTCAGGCCCTTGGTCCACACGTGGAACTCTTTCGAAAACATGTGAGTGTAGGCTGTAGTTTTATTACAGCCATGAGAGAACATACAATGTGAAACCCAAAAGCATGTTTGAAGTTGAATCCTTTAATAATAAGAATCCTTTAAAGAATACCCACAGTAATCAGTACAGTACATACTCATGATAATCAGTAGAGTATATATCCATAATCAGTACAATACATACCCATGATAATCAGTAGAGTATATATCCATAATCAGTACAATACATACCCATGATAATCAGTACAGTACATACCCATAACAATCAGTACAGTATATATCCATAATAATCAGTACAGTACATACCCATGATAATCAGTACAGTATATATCCATAACAGTCAGTACAGTACATACCCATAACAATCAGTACAGTATATATCCATAATAATCAGTACAGTACATACCCATAACAATCAGTACAGTATATATCCATAACAGTCAGTACAGTACATACCCATGATAATCAGTACAGCATATACCCATAATAATCAGTACAGTACATACCCATAACAATCAGTACAGTATATACCCGTAACAATCAGTACAGTACATACCCATGATAATCAGTACATACCCGTAACAATCAGTACAGTATATACCCATAATAATCAGTACAGTACATACCCATGATAATCAATACAGTATATACCCATAACAATCAGTACAGTACATACCCATAATAATCAGTACAGTACATAATAATAATAATCAGTACAGTATATACCCATGGTATTTACTACAACATATACCCCTAATAATCAGTACAGTATATATCCATAATAATAAGTACAGTATATACCCCTAATAATCAGTACAGTATATATCCATAATAATCAGTACAGTATATATCCATGATAATAAGTACAGTATATATCCATAATAATCAGTACAGTATATATCCATAATAATCAGTACAGTACATACCCATGATAATCAGTACAGTATATATCCATAATAATCAGTACAGTATATATCCATAATAATCAGTACAGTACATACCCATAATAATCAGTACACTATGATAAAATCCAATATGAATTTATTTCATAATGATATAGCACTATATTGTTTCTGCAAAAGGGGTGAAACTCTGAAAGTAGTTATCTGAGACAAAGCATTTGCTTGTTGTATGACTACGTAACTCCCTCTTTCAGGAGATTGATGGAGATGCTCTCCTGCTGCTGAAGAGTGATATGATCATGAAGTACCTGGGACTCAAGCTTGGCCCAGCACTCAAACTCTGCTACCACATCGACAAGTTAAAACAGACCAAGTTCTGAAGTGCGCTTGGCCATAACCACCAACCCAATCAACCCCGCCTTCCCCACTACCAGTCCCACACACACACACACACACTCGCACACAGACACACAAACTCTTGTGCACGCATGCTTATTTCCCTCCTACAAACACATACACGCAAACACAAACACACCGAAACAGACTACTACACAATATCAAGACATAATTTTCTTGGTTTTCATTTGTGTTCTTCGTCCGCATTTTGACCCTCACCTACCAAGTGCCCGTGGACTTTTTAAATATCTGTGATTATTTTGGACTTGACACTAATTGACAATTCCCTTGAGCTTGTTTTAACATGGGTTGAGAGAGTGATGAGCCACCCATGATGAAAGTTATCGCTGGGACTTCCACAGAGCTTCTGGAAATATGCATACTAAAGATAGATAAAGATAAGAAAATATAAGGAAGTAAAAATAAAAATCTGACTCGGACAACAACAAAAAAATCATCCTGCCTAGTATGGATAGTGGGACAGGTGATGATTTGCCATGGACTGGACCCATACAAGTTCTGTACCTTTGACACAATGTATGGATCATTTAAAGGTGGTTTTTGGCCACCTTGTGGTTAAAATGAGACATTGCAGCTCCCTGTGACGCTGGATCCCATTTTTCCAAGAGCAGCTAAACAAGACTTGATCATATATTCATACTGAACTGTACAGACACAGTACTTTAGTATGGAGTCACATCTGAAATTCTAACTTTCAAACACACAACAGGGCTACTACTGGTTTCAAAAACTTTTACCTCCATAACCAGCGAATTCCTGGCACTGATACAACCGTGGACCAATCATGAATTTCAGTATGTGTTTGGGTTTTTGCACAAATTTAAGTATCACCTTTACATGCCACACACCCAAAAAATTTTAATTTGTATTGCAAACCAGCACTAAGAACATGCATTGCAGCACACCGAAACATCGGCACAATCCTGGTTTAACTGAAAGGACCAAACCCAGGTAGAACCACGGCAAGTTTCTTTACTGAATCCCACACACACCTGCCTCAGTTCAGTAAGGTGCAAATATTACATATAACATTGATATTACTCTATAGGGTATTGGAAAATTGATTAGTCCTTCAGTTAATAAAAGATATCTCAAGATATATATATTACATGGAAACATCATATAAGATGTTTTACTATTAAAAATACTAATCAGTGTCAATATTGTACTGGGGTACATAAATAGTGTGTTATTTTTGGATGCTAGCATGTTGACTCATCCCAAAACCTCCAGGTTTTTTTTTTTTTTTTTTTTTGAACAGAAGATTGTTTTGGCCTCATTTCAGTGTTTTTTTTTTTTTTTTCTTCCTGTGACGGGTACTTTTTTCTTTGTGAAGTGACTCGACTGTCTGAGTTTTAGATTGTTTTTTTTTTTTCTGCAGGGAGAAAATGTGGTGATGGAACACAAGTGTAAAGTCAATTTTTTAATTTAAAGTGTAAATACAACAATTTCAAGTAGAAGCAACAGATGCATACCATGCCCTCCAGAATGATCAGCACCATTCATGAAAAGCTTTTTTGCAGCTGATGGCAGTAAGTCTTTTCCTGTAAAGTCTAACACGTTGGAGACACTTGTAGAGGAATGTTGGTCCACTCCTCCATGCAGAACGTTTTAAGCTCCTTTACATTCTGAGGTTTGTGAACTTCCATCTTCGATTCAGACCACGGGTTTTCAGTAGGGTTCAAATCCACAGACTGAGATGATCGCTGGAAATTTCGCTGGAGTTTGTGTTTCTTGAAACATTTCTGTGTTGATGTTCTGTGTTAGAAGTACGTTTGTTTCATCATCTTGTTCAAAACTCGTATCTATGGCCAAGCCTGAACCTCCTGGCAGAGGTAACCAGGTTTTGGGTTTAAAATATCATGGTATTTAACAGAATTCATGATGCCATCAATCTTCACAATAGCCCCTGACCCTGACCAGTAAGAAGATAGCCCCAAAGGACTGATGATCCATAGTGGGTATCTTAATTCTTATGAAGGGCCAAAATGTATTTTTTTTTATATTCATTGCCTGATTTGTGTAGGTCAAGAACCAACAACCATCTTTTTTTGTGTTGAAAGAATGGTTTGTCCCATGGTAATGGACGACAAAGGGATTTTACATGTGTGTAACCTCATATCTGTACCCCAGGGAAACAGGACAAGGCAGCAGCAGTTACAGACAAGTGCTCTTTTTTTTTTTTTTAAGAATGACAATTTGTTTGCATTAATATTTTTTGAGATAAAATACTATTATTTAAAAAAACAGATTTTTTTGTAAGAAAAACATTATTTTACTGAGTTACATTTTTTGAATGATTGTGTGTAATGTTAATTTTATAATGTGCATTTTTGCTCATTTTGTGAAGGGTGCCAGTAATTCAGGAGGGCACTGTATTTGAAAAGTCACATAAGTCATATTGTGTGTTTAATAGATTAGCAGTTTCAATTGCACATGAGGAAAAATTACTATTTTAGAGTAACTAAGCCCAAAATGTGCAATCTGCTTTCAGCTCAGCTTTACTGTAGCCGCCCTGCTATCTCACTTGTACAGAATCCCTTTCCACATTCTTGAATTGGTTCAGGCCGTTCGGTGTTTTCTCTTTCTTTCTGTGGAATTTTCTCCATGTAGCACATCCAGGTGAATGACCATAGCCCATGTACTGTACATCATACTGTAATAGGAAAGAAACTGTGTTTCTTCAGATTCATGGTTAAGTGCTGCGTTCAGATTTTTACCTGTTAAAACGTTCTGTTTTAGCGGGTAGGTAGATGGTCATAACATGCCGGACACTTTTAGATAGGAGAAGTAAAAAAAAAAAAGATATCTTGAGTACTTAACTGTACAGCTGAACTTAGCTCGAAAAGCTTAGAGGTGCTGTTTTAAATCTATTAGCTGTAACACCCTTTTTATTTAATCAGGGAGGCATCATAGTGGCGTCGTGCCTGTCCAGTTTTCTCTGCTTGGACTTCACTTCACTACAATGTTATCATAGCATAGGTTTATAGGCAACGCAGTTTATGACAAATTATGATATTATTACATAGAGTGTGTACTGCCTTGATGTTAAAGGTTTGGCTCTGGTTTGGCTCTTAAAAGCCTTATTATTTAAAGGGAAGTATTTCTGTTTTAATTCCTACAGCTGGAGGAGAAGTTCATGTCCTCCTTTGTGTCACTTTTTCCTCTGTGCCGTGCCATTTTGTGTCATATTTTGTATAATGCATAATGTAAATCTATGTTTATGAATGCTACTATAGAGAGTCTCACCCGGTGATGCTTAGAGAGACAACTGTTCATATATTAACTCAAAGAAGAGGCCGTGTGTGTGTGTGTGTGTGTGTGTGTAGATCTTTGGAAGCTGCAACATGGACCATCCATTTTGGTGCTAAAATATGACTGTATTTAATGACTAATTTGATCCATATTAGTTTACAGCAGTTTTTCCTTTTCCCTTTACTGATTTCAACAGTGTGGCTTCAGTGTTGTGAAATATTGTGATCACAGACAGGCCGTGGTCCGTCTGTCTGTTTGTGAGATGATATACAGTATACAAAGAATAACAGAAGCACCTGAATAAAGCATTAATGAGCACTTGATACTTTCTCTGTTACTAATTTGTCTCTGAATCACATATCCAGTCATTTCTACTCTTAAATCATGCTTACAGTATATTCTTTATTTTATTATTATTATTATTTTTTAATATCATATTTTTATTTTATATTATATCTAATTATATCTATCGCTCCCCACCCGAATCCATGAGGCTTGGGTGCTCAAGACCCTGTTGCTGGTTCACCGGTTGTCCTTCCTTGGACCACTTTTGGTAGGTATTAACCACTGCATCCCGGGAACACCCCACAAGACCTGCCGTTTTGGAGATGCTCTGACCCCGTCGTCTAGCCATCACAATTTGGCTCTTGTCAAAGTCGCTCAGATGTTTATGCTGGCCCATTTTTCCTGCTTCCAACACATCAACTTCGAGAACATCTTTTTCAATCCTTCGTGCCCTGCGCATGGTGACATCCTGAAAGAGACCGTTCCCGTATTTTTTTTCTCCCACATTTTATATGTAAAACCTCATTACATGTGAGGTGCTGAAATGAAAATAGCATTCGTAAACAAAACGAAGAAGAATAGACGACATAACTAAGACAAACCAAGACTAAGGAGGAACTAAATAGAATCCCAAAATGAAACTCAGAATTACTACGTTACAGCACTTTCGGGATGACTGTGTTTTTACATCATACTACATTCGCTCTAGTTAATGACTAACTGTTGCTTTGACTAACTGTACCCTTTTTTTTTAATAGCATCAAATGATATGCTTTGCATTTTCTTACAGTAATGGGATATCTGGCTCACTGAAAGCAAAATCCCCAGTGTTGAATTAACACCCAGAGGGTTTATATATGTCCAACTGGACACAAATGAACTCTGAAAGAGTTAAATCAACACACTGGGTGTTAATTCAACCCTGGGGATTTTGCTGTGTAAAAAACATAATTACAGATTATTTAAAGCCATTTATTATTATTTTTTATTTATTTATTTTGCATGGCATTCCATTTGGAGCTGTTAGATGGTGCTGTTGTGGATTTTTACACATAGGTGGTGCTCTTGTTTCACACATGTCCTTACCTACCTCTAGTGTTGAGGTATAGAACTGAAATGATGACATCTACCAGGCAAGTTTGTTTCCCTTAACTTGTAAAGTTGGTAAAGAATCACATCTTAAATCATGGATTTGATTTTGTTTTTCCACTTATCATGACCTCCCAGAGATGCAAGGTTAGGAGGGCATACACTGTGAACAAAACAAGCACAAAATCAAAAAGCCGTTTCGTATGTATTCATTCGGAGGAGCCTGGCTAAATGTAACTATGTACATTTTTCTATCTTTTTCAAAAACTTAATTTGTGTAATAAGGTAAATGGAACACATTACTACCCATTGCTGTCGTATTATATAAACAGCTTTAACCAGTAACAGTAATGATTCCAAGTGATGACTTTAAGACTTTAAGACTAGAAGACTACAATTCTGTGAAATGAACATTATAATAGGTATGATCTATTCTATACATTTTATGACAACATTTTCCATGCTACTTTCAAGATCAGACCCTCCACTAGAGAATGGGGACACAAACTTATAATAAAGGTACTATGTTTGTTCACTACTGATGAAAAGGCTTCAAAGTATGACCTCTGAGACATTAGCTGGCCTGATGGGAATGCAGTCAGGCTCAACACGGTAAATTACTGGGACTGCTGAAAATCAATTCTATGATGGAATGCTTTCAAAACTGCATACAAAGAAAACGTGTATAGAGAAAGGACAGCGCATACACTTTAAAAAGCTGCTCAAGGATACTCTCCAGCTGCTCCCCAGGCTCGCCTCATTATCAGAGAGATTCTGTGTGGATTCTCAAAGCTTTCTGAGCAGCAACGATGATACTCATGCAGCTTAGTGGAGAGCATTTTCCTCACAGAAGAGCAATAAAGCAAAAAAAAAAAAAAGTGTGTCAACTCTACCGCGCTATAAACACATGAAGAAGTGCCTTAAGCCAAAACAAAGGTGGAGGGGAAGAAAGTGTGAACAAATATAGAACTGCAGGATTTTTTACAGGAGATGGTGCTTTAATGCATGTCGAGAATGCACAATAAATCCCCGCAAGGTGTGGACAAAATCCATAAACTGAAGATGTTGGAGAAAGAGAGACAATTGAACATACAAGAAAACACATTTGTACACTCAGATCATTTCTAGCCTCGTACCTTGTGGGTATTAACCTTAACAGTGCATCAAATAGTTTTACTACAGTTTACACATGGGATTGTTTTGCGGTGGTACGTTTACACAAGATCACGCAGGTGGCTGACCGCTTGTCCTGATATTAAATGCGCAGGCTAAAGAACTTCTACCACCTGCCAGTAACTGGATCTTACTATTATGAAACCATTATGGTCTCATTAAATGCAGACTTAAAAACAGCGGCGCAACAGAAAAGCTTTCGCCAGCTTGCTGGAAGATTGCGAATTCCCCCAAAATGCCACATCCATCCAGGAGCCAAAGGAACAAAATTGGGAATGCGCTGAACAAACAGCAACCACATACAGCAGGAACAATATACGCCTATCATTTTCAGTTCTAACGCTGATGACGCCCAAAATAATTCCTTATAGTGCCTGAAAATGACCATCAGACTAGTAGGCTACTTGAAAGGTTTGAACTGAGGAAAATAATTTATTCACTGGTTGTGATCATCACCTGGTTGCTATAGATCTGAAGAGAATCCGTAGGCGATTGATGTTTCGACCACGTGAGCAGTGATTATCTTTCAAGTCAATAGGATACTGTGGTCATAGCTAATAGTTACAAGCTAGCAACGTGACATGTTTTAGCCTACCACTTCTTATTCTAGATACTAGCTAGCAAGTCATTTTTCCATTTTAATTACATCAACAAACGGAAGCGCAAACAGACCAAATCGAATTAATTAGCATCTTTTTTCTTACTAATTTTTTTGGGCCTGTTTCTCCACTGCTTCTTTTATTTCTTTTGGCCATTTTTTTTCATTTCATGATTGTTGTTGCTTCTTTGTGATCTTCTCATGTTAGTTACCGAACTTAGTTCAATAAATTACGGTTTCTATTACTTTCATACCACAAGGGGGAGCTCTGTGACTGCCTGATGCATAAACCTTTTCACCAAATGATACTTAAGTGTGTGTTTTCGCGTATTTGTTTTAAAAGTCATGGGGCCTCCTGGTGGTCCAGGGGCACTAAGGAACTGCTTATCGCACTTACAGGGCAAGAAATGCCCCTGGGAGGGGTAACTCTCTCCCCTTTCAATCACAGTGAGACTAGCCAATCATGAGCGTCTGTGAGCTCGTGTATGCCGAATAGGGTAGATAGCGCTTTGCTTTGAGTGTGTTATGCTGCCCTGTGACGCAGCAATGGGCAGAAGTTCAAAACAATGCGGTTGGCTGGATTAACATGTCCTGGAGAAAGCATATATGCCTTACCCCAATTGTCATGTGATGAGGGAGAGCTAGCTGGTGAGTGGGAGTTTGCAGGTGACCAGATCGGCGGAGAAAAACATGAAAAAAAAAGGCCCCAGTGGACACCAAAACTCTGTAATAGCTTGACACGAGTGTTGACGATATTCTGATTTTATCTACAGCCTGGGAAAGAAGAAATCAGCCCCAGTCTCTACACCATTCTTTGCACATTTACTTATATTAATGTGTATAAGATGCCAAAAATTAAGGGAGAGAGGGCTTAGCCACTGCTAGTCCATTCTGGCCCTGAATGTATCTGCAAAGACTTTTTATGCCAAATAATGCAGTCCATGAAATGCCTTAAGGAAAACGAATATTTTTCTATAATTGTATTCTGCTTATAAAAAAATGTATAGCACAAAACTTATCGGTGAACTATTTCAGATTTCCTTATGATCTTCGTGCTGGTACATCTTCCCACTCCTCCTGGAGAGAGGACATATCTCCATCTCATGCTGACAAGATGGCTTTAAGGAAATCGGAATCTGACATGTGTATGTCACTTAAGGACATGAACACAGCTCTGTCTGGCTTTCTGCTCGTCGTGAAGCTCTTTCATCTTTATAGGCTCGGCACAGCAGCCTTTTCTGCCACATTAGGTTGTGCTTCATGTAGAATGCTTCTGGAGATGTTTTAAATGAGAAAAGCAGACGGAGACGGCGAAAGGGGAAGTTGCTTATCGGCTTTGACAGACGGAGAGCGAAATGGGGAAATATGTCATCCCCTCCCAGCAGCCTTCCTCATGCTCGTGTTCCTGTTTGGGCAATAATCGTTTATAATTGTATCCCAATAGACAATTCCAAAGACATTTCTCCTGCCTTAGGTATTAGTAAGGTTTCTGTTTTTTTTCACAGCTACCACCCATGGTGGGATTTATTGATTTGATTTTTTCTCAGGATATATTTGAAATTAAGTAAATTGGACTGGGGATGCTTTGAGAAATGTTATTATCACTGAAATGATCATGGAACACATTGTGGAAATGACTTAGCCAAAAGAAGGTGCTATATGTAATGCAAAAAAACAAAAAAAAAACAAACTCTTTGTCTTGTAACAAAGGCTTTTTGGTGCTATATAAGGACTATTTTTTAAAACCATTTTGATATCCCAGTCAAGATGAACTTTATGATATTTTCTTATATGTAGACTACTTCATTAAACAATTATTCAAATGTTGTGTCCCAGATGAAGTAATCTTAAACTAGTGCTCTCAAACTTTATGTGCGTATGTACAGGGAAAAGGGAGAAGGGAGTTGATTCTGAAAAGAACGAATGAGACATTCCTTACAAGCCTCCGATGCATATTTGTCGTGGAGTAGATTTAAAAAAAAAAAATTAAAAAAAATGTTGTAGAGTGGAGACATGGAGGCAGTTTATCCTTCTCCATGCAGGGAAAATATTAATAATAATAATAATAGTTTTATATACTTATTCAGACTTACATAAATTAAGCAACTGATTACCAAGTAACACAGTGAAGTGAAGTGAAGTGACTTGTGGCCAAGTGTGGTGACCCATACTCGGAATTTGTGCTCTGCATTTAACCCATCCAAGTGCACACACACAGTAGTGAACACACACCCGGAGCAGTGGGCAGCCATTTTAGCTGCGGCGCCCGGGGAGCAGTTGGAGGATCGGTGCCTTGCTCAAGGGTCTCACCTCAGTCGTGGTATTGAGGGTGGCAGAGAGCGCTGGTCATTCACCTTCACCCCCCCACCCCCGCCGGACCCGAGACTCGAACCCACGACCTTCGGGTTCACCTTCGGGTTACAGGTCCGACTCTCGAACCATTAGGCCACGACTGCCCACGACTGACGGTTCATTAGATTTCAGTTTTTAATTTAATAGAACTCTGCATTGGCTAGTCATGTCGAATTAATTTGTGGTTAAATTAATAAAGTTTACGATAGGCACATCCATGCAATTGCTGGCGTTCCTGATGTCAAAATGGTTATTAATGTTCACTGAATTTAAAAAAAAAAAATGATACAGAAAACACAGCTTAATAACTCTTCCAAAATCTCTGCCTCAGAAAAAAAAAAACCCAACTGAGATGCTCTATGGCACTAGTAAAATGTCTTACTTACATATAGTGCATGTGTTTGAAAACGTAGCTCTAGAAAAGCTACACAAAAAGGCTAATTAAAAATGTATTTCTAAATTAAAACTGTTTAACCCTATCAGCAGATTTGAGTAGAAAGCAGGAATATTAGCTAGCTAGCTTTAGATAATATAAGAGAACTATACACTTTTTCCGTAGATATTATGAAAAAACAGATACAGATGTCAAGGGGAAGTGAGAAAGGACACAGATGAAATGAAGAGCAGGGAGAAGTGAAATGTCTGTTCTTTCGTTACCAGAGTACACCAATTGATCTGATCTGCCTAATTAGGCTGAGGCCTGACAGCGTGTATGTGTTCTCATATGTCGCTTGTCTCCAAAGGGTGGTGGTTTGTTTGGGTGATTACACACACCGACTCTGAAATAACAGATTCCAGAGATAATTACAGACAAGATGTTAAAGAGAGAGAGATGAATAAAAGGAGCAGGGCTGTTAGGATGATCTGTTCCAGTTCAAAATGACAGTGGGACCCACGAGGGATGTGGTGATAATGAGTGAGTTTTCTTATAAGAGAAGTGAAGATTGTTCGATTTTTTTTTTAACTCCCATGTTCTGTATACTACTTAGCATTGGATATCCCAGGTCATGATATCATATGTACAGCTATATTTGTGGAAACAGACTATATTTGTGTTTGATTTGTGCACAGGTGGCAGTGTATACATGTGGATTTAGTATGACTCTGAAACACAACTCGTTCATGAACGCAAGTGACAAGCATTGGATTAAAGCTAGGTTTACACTGTACACTTTTTGGCCCGATTTAGCTCTCGCACACAAAAACCACACGTCCTGAAAGAATTCTTTGAAAATTAGGATGCATAACGTGGTGCACTCACCAGCGCTTGATTTAGTGCCATTGTGACCAAAGACATCCTGTCTGGAAACTTTTATTAAAATCCCACTGTGAACGCCGTTACGACGCTCATCTAAATAGGCCACCAATTGGAGGATGGGTTACGTACAAATTCCACAACGTGGATAAATCCGCTGTCATTCACTAGCAAGCAATAAATGCTGTAGCTATTCAGCAAGAAAAAACCCATCAGCCCATTTCCTTCTATTTTTAATCCGTCACTCCTGTTTGTTTACTCTCTCCCGCATTTACTCTTCCTCGCCCCGTGATTGGCTGCTGGCTCTCGTCACCATGCAGTCATTCTTTTGCGCCTAAAGCTGGGGCGTGAGGATCTTTCACATAGCTGAGCGGGGGATATGCGTTACAGCTTTCACACCATTCCTGAAGTGACACTCCTGCCAAAGCACTTCGACTTAACTTGGGAAGTCAGAGCTCGGATTGATGAGATTTTCGACATCTAGAAAGTGGGGAAAAAACATTGATGCCTTGACGTTTATCTTTTCTTAGCAACAAGCTAGCCAGCTAACTGTGATGAGTGATTTTCCTCCTCAAAACAGCAAACTGTAAAGTCGCTGTTATAGATTTAACAAATGAATATGTCTGTATGTTAACTGATCTATAGCAGATACTTGTATATACAGTTTAACTTATTTATACATAAGAAGTGCTGCTGTGTTTACTTCTGGTGCTCTGAGCAGCCATGTTGATTTGATGTCACTTGCTGAACTCGGGGTTGAGGAGACCGTTCTGAGGAATTCTGACTTGAGGTGGCGTTTCCTTTGTTTTTGTTTTTTTTTTTTTCTGGTCGGAAGTCAGGAATTATGAGTTAGGACTCTTTAATCGAATGCAACATTACTATGAATTACTGTTACTGGATTGTCAGGGCGACTCCCAGCATCTCAGGAGAACATCTTGCTACAGAGTATTTTTTTTTGTCCCTGGACTCACTATTTATATATTTTGTTTTCAAATTTCTAACAAGCTCTAACACACACTGTAGCTTTAAGATAGCATTTCATGATCCACACTGCTACAGCATAACTTTTTTTTTTTTTACAGTATGCCTTGATAAATTATTTTAGTCTAAGAATTCCTTATTGATGGAATTAAAAAGAAACGACATAGAACAAGAGTAAGTATCTGGTGAGCTGCTCAGTATGGGCTGTACTGACGTCGTGATAGAAACTACGAAAGCTGGCAATTTATTTTTTTTTTAACAGTTTCTTGTTTGCACATTGACACAACATCTGCTCAGTGATTGATAGCCAGTTTGACTCTGTAATCAGTGTGCCCTCTTCTAGATGCTTCTGCAGAAAAAGGCAGCACTCTGTAATGCCTGAAAATGAAGTCTTCATCTTGTTGCTGCACATGTCTGCTCATGAGTGACTAATAAAAACCCTTTTGCAGGACTCATTAATATTTTCTACAGTCCTGTATGAAACAGAAACCCGAGCTCAGGATCACACCAGGGACCCTGGAGCAGGGAGACAGAAAGGCTACCCACTGCTCCTTTCTGCCTAAATAGCAAGCATGATAGTTCAAGCATGAGAGTTTCTTGGCTATGATTACCCTTTCAAAACACAAAACTCCCGTTTGTCATTGTGGACTTTGATTGGACAATGTGTGCTTAGCCTCTTTACTTTCTGATCCAAAGGCGCTGTTCATTTTCATTATATTGCTACTGTATTTTACTGTTTTCAAACTGACAGATGAGAATATAGATTCGTTTTTTTAAACAGCAGTGGTTGATTGAATCCTAAACCAATCCACAAGCATTATCTGTAAGACATGTTCAAGCAGAAAATGATGGCAGTGCATGAGTGAAGACTGAATTGAAATAAAGGGCCCCAGGCAGACAGAAATAACTGCTGATGACACTACAGCTGGTCTACAAACAAGTGTATGCGTGACTGATCTGACATGTGCTTTCTAGGCTACAGAGGAGCTATGCAATAACAATCCCAGCAGAGGTATTTCAAGATCACAGAGGAAGCACTGATCACACCGTCAGCTGAGGTGAGCGGCCCAATCTTCAGCTTAATTGAAACGCCAAAAAAATGAGCTGTTTTACATATGTGGAAATGACAGGTACAATTCTCGTTACAGTCTCCACTCTCACCTGTGAGGCTTTGGGTGTAGCACAAAGTGATTTTGGATGAGCTAAGGCATACTTTAATCCCAGTGCCTGGTCCCTGAGCTGGGAGATTAGATTCAACAGTTGAAAGAATTATTCTACAATACCTATGCAGAAGAAAATGTCAGTGCCAGAGTGTTAATAGAGAGAACCGGGGCTTTTCACAGTGGACCAGGTCGCTTTTGGCACATTATACTCCCACGATCATCAAATGGTAGCACCATGGGTTGGAATGTGTTCACTCTGGCCATTGAGCACATTTTTTCCAGTTACATTAAAATGATGTAGAATCTGTAAAACAGAGTAAAGACTGAGATGTATAACTACGTTCGGCCGAGAGGCAATACTCGCACGCGCGTGTGTACGATTCACGAGAATGGCAGAGAATTGAAATCATACTGAATAGCAAAAACATGTTATAGTTAGCTACTGGACGGAAGAAGATGAGTTCTCTTAGACTAAGTATCTAAAAAAAAAAAAAACCCCCAGCAAGGAGCAAAAATTGGTACTGGAAGGCAGACGCACATTTCTATCGTACACTTCAGTTTTAAACGAAATGATTCTCTCAATCATTTTAGTCTGAAACATGTGAAGCACCAGTGTTTTTTTTAAATAAATTCTTCTCAGAGTCATTGTAATTGTGATTAATATACAATATATAAAGACTCAGGTAGGCTTACCGTGTAACACTGGGTTCTGCTTTTTCCACCACATTGTTTTTCTTTGGCTGAATATCAAATGGTGTGCAGTGCACTATGTTGGATTTACAAAGGCAATTATGTTATACCCTAGGTAGAGCATTGTTTTTAAAATGAAAAATTTCAATCAATTTACTGGAATAGTTTCCAACTTAATGTTGTTGCATGTTAAAAATGGTAACACGAAGAGCAAATTTGCTCCATCTAATTGATGCTATGCAAATTCTGACTAATGCATTCAGTACTGCCATGCAATTCCCAGTTTTGGCCAGTTCAGCACTAACAAGTTTTAATGCTTAATACAAAGCCACATTTTAGAGTTTCCCTGCTAACACAGGATTTCCTGACTCCTTACACACTTTTAATTGTTTTTTTGTTTTTTTTGAGAGCAGGGAACATTTAAAACTGTGTAGGGGAATCAGTGCACATGACCGGAGGTGAGAAACCTGATTCAACCAAGCAGGTCATTAATGAGTTTAAAATGAGAAAGTTTTTTGCAGGGAAAAGGTTTAAATATGGGCTTCTGTGCAGGGCATGTGCAGGGATACAGGGCAGTAGTGAGTCAGTAGTTAATGCACTTGTGCTTGTGATGTGATAATCATGGAGTTCAAATCCCAGGACTGCCAGAGAGCCCCTGCTCACTTTTATGCTTGGGGCGCCAGATGTGATTTGGAGAAATGTGTCCGCCAAATAAACAAATAAATTAAAAAACAAATAAAAATAAATGTGAACGTGTCTTGTGGAAGACAGTTATTCTATATGTTGAAAACTAAAAATATTTTAACAATGTATTATTATAAAATTTATATATCTAAATTATTATAAAATATGTATATAACTTTATATTTGTATAATAAATGCATATTTTTTTAAGTTATGCAGAAATTGTTGTCAGTATACTAATAGCTGTTGAGGTGTCAATTTACTTTTTAAAGTATATTACTTTATTAAAAAAAAAAAACAAACAAAACCAACATGTAATTTCAGGGTGTTCTGAAATTAGAATGTATTTTATTATATATTATTATTATAATATACAGTCAGGTCCGGAAGTATTTGGACAATGACAGAGTTTTTGTGATTTTGCCTTTATACATCATCACAATGGATTTGAAATAAAACAATCAAGATGTGATGGAAGTGTAGACCTTCAGCTTTATTTTAAGAGGTTCCACAAAAATATGGTATTTACCATTTAGGAATTACAGCCATTT
>CM075007.1:28576925-28596631 GCA_037576675.1 Pangasius sanitwongsei | reverse complement strand
TACCAAAGAAGACATTCAAATCCTCTACGAAAGACACACTTTGTGAGGAATACCTTGGTTTTCTCATCTCTCTTCCCGTTATAGTGTTGTCTGCTTTACATTACCCATATATAACTTACTTTCAATCTTATTCTTATATTCCAGCTTTCTTAATTTGTCCCCTAAGTTCCTTTCTTTTTACTCTAACTAGCTCATAATCACCCTTTAAAAAGGCAACTTTTTTCTCTTTAAGACACGTTTTAAAATCTTTGGTAAGCCACAACCTGTTATTTGGATATATTCGAATTGTTTTTTGTTTTAACACAATTGTTTTCACAAAAACATATATAAGACGTAATAGTGTCAGTAATTTCATGTACATTATCGCATGCATCAAAGAACAGTTGCCAATCAGTTCCATCAAAACAGTCTCTGAGACAATATCTCTTTAATCACGGGTTTTTCGCGATTAAGCTTGTCTCGATATTTGGGTAACAAATGTATAGTATTATGATCTGACTTCCCCAAAGGGGGGTGGCATACAGCCTTATTGCTATCTGTTATATTACCGAAACATTTGTCCAAGATGCGCCCAGATCGAGTCGGACAGTCCACATACTGATAAAGTGTAGGCAAATATCTTGATAAATCACAGGCCTTCACATCTCCTAGAATTAAAATCGGTTGGCCAGAAGAACGTGCCAGTGCATTATTATAGCTATCCGATATTTTATTTCCGGCTTCCACATTGTCCGGTCCAGTCACATAAATTAAAATAACAGTGATCTGTCCAAATTCCTGTGGTAGATAAAAGGGTCTAAAGGACACGGACAAGAGCTCATAGTTTGGAGGACACACTTGCTCATGGATCCGAAAATGTGATGCCCATCTGTTATGCACAAAAATACACAGTCCTCCTCCCACAGATTTATTAGATGCAACTTTTTCTCTACCAGCTCTAATCATTGTATTGCTATTTAAGGAAATGTTCTGAATAGCTCCTTTTAACCAAGTCTCTGTGAAACATAACAGGTGACTGTCTAAAGTCACTGTCTTTATTCAACTTTCGCCGCCAGTTCAACCATTTTATTCCTCAAGGAGCGTACATTAGAGAAAGCAATTACCGGTAATGGTGGTTTACTGCCTCTTCTTTTGAGTCTTTGCCGTACCCCACCTCGCGATCCTCGTTTCTTCTTAGATGGACGCTTACATTCCTTTGTCCGAGGATTCTTCAGCAGCTCACTGCAATCTTCCAGTAAGTTCGTCTGTAGGAAGCCGGGGGTCGCGATCGTGGTAGAAGAAGCAACAGTTCCTCTCTGGTGTAGGCAACGACTCCATTCATAACATTCATCCCTGAGCTGGCCGCAGTTAAAAATGTCGCCAAACATACCGCCAACCAGACCATACAGCAACAAATCTTCATATTGAGTCAATAGAATATCTCGCAACAGTAGAATGCGGAGTCAAAAAATATATTAATCAATAAAAATAACTATATAAAAACAATAAGCAATAAAAAAACAATAAAACGATAAAAACAAACAGCCAACACGTGAAGCACTGGGTCAGCAGCAGAGTCGCGCCCTGGAAGCAGGGTTATCAACTTTATTTCCACTGAAAAAGTTGGTTTTCTACCAAATGTTTTATTTTTCCCTCTTATTCTCATTACAATATGAAATTTGTTCCCAGTTTGAAAGTCTTGAAAAGAAATTATAATCAATTTGTTAGCAAACCTAAATATTGTAAGACATTGTTTTTATCTCAAATATTTTTGACAGTTTGGTCAGAAACATGCACACCAGTAGCTTGCTGGAGGTCATTTTATAGAGCTCTGGCAGTACTCCTCCTGGTCTTCCTTGCACAAAGGAGCAGATAGTGGTCCTGCTGCTGGGTTGTTGCCCTTCTACAGCCCTGTCCAGCTCTCCTCATGTAATGGCCCGTCTCCCAGTATCTCCTCCATGCTCTTGAAACTGTGGTGGGAGACGCATCAAACTTCCTTGCGACGACACGTATGGATGTGCCATTCTAGACTACCTGTGCAACCTGATTGGGTTCCAGGTACTGCTTCATGCTACAAATAGTGACAAGGACCCTAACAAAACACAAAACTAGAGATAAATCAGTCAGGAAGGATAAGGAGAGAGCAATTGTCTGTGTCTATCACCTGCAAAACCATTCCCTTTTTGGGAGTCGTCTTGCTGTTTCATCTCCGTGCACCTGCTGTCACTTTCATTTGCACCAAAGCAGGTGAAACTGATTCACAGTCACTTTTGCTTCCTAACTGGACAGATTGATATTGCTGAAGTTTAATTGATTTGGTGTTATACTGTAATGATTAAGTATTCCCTTATTTTGGGTTTGATCAAATAAACATACAACCATATATTGGACATAATAACAACAGGGGGATACATTACACAACTCCAGATTCAACATAAATTATAACACTGATATGTTATATTGAGCAAAGTACTCTTTTCAAAAGAAGGGATGTATTCCTAGACTTCTTGTTCCATGTCAACTTGTTCACTGAGTCATAAACATTTTTAAATCTATACAAAAAAAATTTTAAACAGGATTTGATGGCTGTTACCTTCGCTTTATGCAGATGAAAATTTCCAACCAAGGGAAGGAAGCTATTCCAAAGCCTGCTGGTGCGACAGTCCAGGAGCCTGTTGCACCTCCCTGAGGGGAGGAGTGTGAACAGTCCATGACTGGGATGAGAGGGATCCTTGATGATGCCTCTCACCCTCCAGGAAGTGTTTCTTGTGGATTTCTGTAGTTGCTGGGATCTGGACACCGGTGTTGAGCAGTTTTCATCAGTCGCTGGAGAGCTGAGCACTTGCCGTACCACACTGAGATGCAGCCCGAATGCTCTCAACGGTACAGCGATAAAATTTCACCAGTATCTGTGGAGATAGTTGAGCCTTCCTCAGTCTCCTCCGGAAAAGTAGGAGCTGTTTTGCCTTCTTGACCATGGCAGTGGAGTTAATTCTCCAGGTCAGATCATCGGAGATGTGTACTCCCAAGAACTTGAAGCTAGCCACGCATTCCAACTCTTCTCCATTTATGTGAATAGAGGTGTGTGCATGACTCTTCTTGGTCCCGCGGAAGTCCACAAAAAGTTCCTTGGATTTTTGGGTATTGAGAGCCAAATTTTTGGCACACCACTCCGCCAGGTGCTGGACCTTGTCCTTGTAGACCATTTCGTCATCATTGCTGATAAGGCCAATTACTGTGGTGTCATCTGCAAACTTGATTATGGTGTTAGAGAAACTATATGTGGGTGTACAGGGAGTTCATGTTGCCGAGCTTCATAGACTGTGGTCTGTCTGTGAGAAAGTCCATTATCCATTTGCAGAGGGAGGTACAGATGCCAAGGTGTGCAAGCTTATTTATCAACTCGGCTGGAGAGACGGTGTTAAACGCTGAGCTGAAATCGATAAAGAGCATCCTCACATAGGAATTGCTATTATCCAGGTGGGTCAGGGCAGGGTGGATTGCAGTGGTGATGGCATCCTCTGTTGACCTGTTAGGACGATAGGCGAACTGGTAGGAGTCCAGCGTTGAGGGAAGGCATGATTTTAGATGTGTGAGGACCAACCTCTCGTTTCTTCTTCTTCGTCTTCTTCTTCAGTACAATAACGCGCAGACACACACATCTTAGATACTATCTTAATTGGTCTTATTATAATCTTGAAATTGGAGGCTGTAATACTGATCTCTGCCTCTGGATGTCAGTAAACACACACACGCTTCTATATAACAGTGGCAGAAGTAGACTTCCTGTTTCCGGTTTGTCCATGTGTGAAGTGTGTGTGTGTGTGTTTATGTTGGAGATGAGTGAATGTGAGAACACACAAACTGACAGTAACATTATTACAGAGGAGTTTATAGCGTTAGAGGATTTCAGCGCTACAGGAGCAGAGCAGGTCAGCTTTCCTCTTTTATTAATAACATTATTCTAATCATTATTATTAATCATTATTATACAGCTTTTCATTTACACACACACTTTACACAAACACACTGCACTGTAACACATATTGCACTGCAGTACACACACATATTGCACTATAACACATTGCACTGTAACACACACATTGCACTGTAACACACATATAGTATTCAACATTACAGCAAAGACAAAAATAACTATTTTACAGCACTTTCGGTACAGAGGTCACAGCTTCACACTATGATTTATTAGTATTTTAATATGTATTTGCTTTTATTGTTATATTGACTTATAAATATTTCAGATATCCAGCTGATTATTGATTACATCTATATTACACTGCATATTTATAAATCTGTATTTCTGATATATAATTGATTTATTCATTAAAGTGTTTATAATTAAAAGTTATGCTTTTATTTGTTTATGATCTATAAATATATTTTATTGTTGTTGTTGCTGTTGGCTTTTTTAAGATGAAAAAAATATTGTAACAAACCTGTAAAATCATGTTATGTTTTTGTTTATGTATTTTTTGTGCACTGTTATGTTCAATACAGTGTGAAAGTAAATTACGAATATTCGTAAAATATTCTTTTAAAAAATAACTAAAAAAAAAAAAACACTATGTAAATGAAGGATGATGTAAAAGATGCAGATGTGTTAGAGACAGTTTAAGACTTTAATTAAATGCAGAGTGTGTGTGTGTGTGTGTGTGTGTGGAGTTTAATTTGTTTACCTTTGCTCATAGTTGAGTTTTTCCGCTGGAGACACGCTGCTGGTTCATGAGCAGGTTTGTGCAGACTGGTGGTGGGCCGAGCGGAGCGGCTGCTTCGGCTATGTTCCCTCTGCTTTCCTCCACCGACGAGTCGAGGACGTGGAAGACGCCTGGCAGGACGAGGAGTATTTCAGCAGCTATGGAACTCTGGTAGGCTCATAATTTTATCTTCTGATTGTTCACTTATATATATTTTTTCTTTGATACACAAGGGAATGATGCTGAAGCACTGAGCTTATAGTTAGAATAAAGTCACACTTCATCTGATGGGTTGTTATACTTACTGGATTTTAAAGTAGAGTAATAATATTTCGAAAACAAATCCTTGTAGAAATGTACATTATGAAGTCTCCAGGATGTGATACAGAAAACTGAAAATCTTTTTGTGATTAAAAAATTACAGAAAAACAGAATATTACTCACTAATCAAGTTTATATGGGAATATATAGTATATAGATTATAGCTATATGGTGCATTATTAGTAATAATCTGTATTATATCTTATTTTGTAGTAGTATTGCTTATTTGTACTGATTTTGGTTTATTTATGTATAAATTTCTTCATTTATTATTATTTAATAAGAGATTAACAGAAATGAATCTAGCTGAATCTAGACACTCATTAAGTGCTAGAACGCTCGCATGGACTGAAATGGAGATTATGTAGAAAAATAATGCACTTTTGCGACACCTATTTGCAAGAAGTAATGCAAAATAAAAACAAAATTACGGGTTTAATTTGACTCATCCTCGTATTAACAGTTTAAATTTAAGGCTGTAGGTTTATACCGGTTGTTATTTTGAGATTTGCACACAATATTAAAATCACATCCTGTGTGTGTTCCCCCCCCCTCAGAAGCTTCACCTGGAGATGCTCTCAGACCGGCCGCGTACCGAGACCTACAGACAGGTGATCGTGAGCAACTGCGCCGCCTTGAGGGGGAAAGTGGTGATGGATTTGGGATGCGGTACCGGCATTATCAGCCTCTTCTGTGGCCGTTTAGCTCAGCCTGCAGCTGTAAATACAGAAAACACACACACACACACACACACACACACACACAT
This sequence comes from Pangasius sanitwongsei, assembly GCA_037576675.1. Classification (NCBI taxonomy): domain Eukaryota; kingdom Metazoa; phylum Chordata; class Actinopteri; order Siluriformes; family Pangasiidae; genus Pangasius; species Pangasius sanitwongsei. The sequence continues at coordinate 28,590,850 of CM075007.1, read as the reverse complement.
ACAGCAGGATTAAACAACACAGTTATTACTTCTGCCAAGTCTTTAATACAAGTCTTTGGATTAATATTTGGCTAGTTTTATGTTTTTAAATGTTGTAATAGTAATTATACAGAACGTTACTGCCTTTAATACAAACGAAAACCCTAACTAAGGGATATTGTAAGTGTGTGTACAAGACTGTTAATTCCAGATGTATAAGTGACTTAATGAATGAATGAATGGAGGGATGAAGAAGTGCTGCTCCTAGTTCGCTGTCATGTAAATCAGTACGGCGTTAATCAGAAGAGGTGACGTTAATCAGGTGTGATTAATGCATCTACAAAAATGATTTTCTGTTCTGCTTCCATTGGTTTTTAGCTAGAAATACTACTCAGTGTGGTGCTGTTATAGGAAAATAATCAGTGCTGGGGGCTGTGATTAAATGGAATTACTGTTACCATCCTGAAGTTAATTATTTTCTTATAACAAAGTGTTTTATTACTGTTATACCACAGCAATTTGCCAACGATTACAATTTTTTAATTTATTAAAGAATGACGTTGCACTTTTTATCCATTTTTAGTTATATTAAATGTTGTGGAACATCCACAAACCAAGTTATTTCCTGTTATCACTCAACTATAAACAGTCCTTCTCTTGAAGATGATAAGACAAAAAAAAAATGCAGCTTGTCATGTTACAGAGAAGCCACAAAGCATAAACTCGTCTGTCCTGAAGATGTTGGAAAACTTAGAGTTACAGCTTTACCTCTGACTGTCACAAAGCGCTGACACTGGAGACTCCTTCCATAAATGTTAAATACAGAAAACTTCACCATATCAATGATCACACTTTTTTCATGCGTTTATGTGGCTCGTCCGCCACCGTACAACCTGTTACTATAGAAACGATAACGTATTAGAACGAGCGCATTAATATAAACCTGTGATTTGCAGCTGCACTACTTTATGGAAAATTAGTCAACACCTTCTGACCAGTCAGAATCCAGAATTCAGCAGTGATGTGATGTAATAATTTTTTATTCTTTAGCATATTAAGTGTGATATAAAGTAAAAGCGCTATAGTGTCACGTAAAATCCAAACTTCCAAACATAATTAAATCTTCTGCTATATAAAGTTAGTTAACTCTATGCATGGAAGTCACTTTATTATATTTTATGTGTGTTATTCCACCTCTGTATTGTGTTCTCTGCAGGTGTATGCAGTGGAGGCGAGCTCGGTGGCCAAACACACTGAGAAACTGGTGAAACTGAACAGGTGCGACGATGTCGTGACCGTATTTCGCTCCAGAGCTGAAGATCTGAAGCTTCCGTCCAAGGTGGACGTTCTCGTCTCAGAGTGGATGGGGAACTGTCTACTGGTATGATCCGAGAAAGAGAGAGAGAGAGAAACCAGCTTATAAGGGTGAAAAGGAGAAATTACACTCTTACACATTAATATAATTAAAGTTTTTTTATAACTAAATTTTTGCTCAGTGTTTTAGTATTGGCTGTAAAAATCTGCAGTAAATCATTCATTCAACATGCTGACCAACCATCACTCACAAACATCCGCTAGGAAAATGGAGCTCTGCTACACTGTTGTAAGAATATAATACACGTAATTATTGTTCCTCATAAAATTGGTCAGTAATTCATGAGTGAGGATCATGATCTCAATTCTAAGCCAAAAATTCATTTTTTCACATTCAGTGATTCTTCCATTTCATCAAGAATCACACTGCTCTTAATTTGTAATTGCTGATGGATATTCTTCTGTGATTGGCTCCTGAGTGTCACATGATCCAGCTCCACTACATTATACACAGAACGTGAGTGAATTAAACACCTGTCTGCATTTTTGGTTACTGTTTTATGCTGTGTGTAGAGTGTATTTTCTGTCACTAAACTTATCCATCTTGCATCAAACTGTAAATGGTGTAAACTTCCTGGTTCAGATAGTGCAAGTGCAATATGGATGTAAGACACATGGACAACATGGACAGACAGTCATTTTTTTTTTTTTTTTAAATGTATGTTAGGGCAGCAATGCTGCCTTCTAAATGGCTCAGACTTGGTGTATGTTAAGATGGTGTCTTAATTATCCAGCTGGTGTAATCTCAGACGTGTCTCTTCCTTCCCTCATTTGGTCACATTCTGTAGTTTGAGTTCATGGTGGAGTCTGTGCTCCGTGTGCGGGACCGCTGGCTGAAGGATGGAGGGATGATGTGGCCGTCTTCCGCCTCTCTGAGCCTCGTTCCCTGTCAGGCCCACGCTGACTACAGCCAGAAAATGGAATTCTGGGAAAATCTCTACGGCCTGGACTTCAGCTGCCTGCAGTAAGGAAATACCAGTCGCTCTGCACATGACTGTCCTGACACAATACACTGTAAAAACACACACTGGATATTAATCAAGTGTTTTACACTGACTGCAAACTCATTACGTTACAAACAAAATGTGCATGAGAACCCGAGTATTCGCAAGTAACAACATGGAGTGATTGTAAACTTCTGAATTAATTCTTTTTTATTTTGTAATCACATTAACAGTTTACATGTAATAAATTCAGTACCTAACACACAAACATAAATCTTTCCAATAATGGAGCCATAAAATTTTTGATTATTTACAGTGACTTTGGGGGGGGCAGGAACTCTGGTCTATTTGGTTACCATGGTTTTGGGGGCGGGGACTCTGTTCTAATTGGTTATAGTGGTTTTGGGGGCAGGAATTCTGGTCTAATTGGTTACAGGGGTATTTTGGGGGCGGGAACTATGGTCTAATTGGTTACCATGGTTTTGGGGGTGGGACCGCTGGTCTTATTCGTTACAGGGGTATTTTGGGGGCGGGAACTCTGGTCTAATTGGTTACAGTGGTTTTGGGGTTCAGATTACATGACTATATGAGGATGATCCTCTAAGGATAGAACTGCAATTAAAGAAAATTACTACATTCTGCTTACGATACGGGCTCATGCAGAAAAAGTCTCGCATAAACATTCTTTAAAGTGAGCTTGAGGTAATAAGGAGATACTTTTCATTCCATTGGTATGTATCATACCGTATGTGCAGCTGTCTGCTGAGTTTGCCGTACTCTTGTTGGTGGCTTTTTGTTGTAGCAGCACTCACATGCAGAGATTTTGTCTTTGGCTGTCTTTAGTTGCAGTGGCACCAAGTCGTGAGCCCACTGATCTCAACTCACAACTAAAAAGTTCTTTTATGATGTGCATAAACCCAGCTTTACACTGTGTTACGGAGCCCTCTGGAGGAGAGAGAAGTAAAAATGAGGCGAGAGGGAGGAGGCCATGTTTTCATTGACTAAGCATGCTCTGATCTCACTAGTAAGCATGAGGCTACATTTTTGGTGTGAAACACAGGGGTAATAGCAGTTCAATTGTCCATAAAAACAATATAGTGTGCTGAATATGTTGTATAACTGATTATTGTGTGTGTGTGTGTGTGTGTGTGTGTGTGTGTGTGTGTGTGTATATCTCAGGCCTGTTGCGCGGGAGGAGTTCTTCTCCAAGCCGAAATTCAGCCATCAGCTTGACCCTTATGACTGTCTCTCGTCTCCGTGTGATGTCATCACTCTGGACATGCACACACTGAGCGTGTCTGATCTGGAGGTGAGAACAGTTTTGCTCACGAGAAATCATACGCATAATTAAAAATATCTGTACATCTGCAGTCCTTGTTGAGGAAGCAAACTACTCAGTCCTCCTGTTTGTCTTAATGAGTCGTCACCTAGGAATCATTCCACACGATACGATACGATACGATACGATTTCGATTCTTAAGGCAAGGATTCGACATTTGACGATGCCACCGAGTCTGCTATGATTCGAATGAGTAGCCTCCGATTAATAGGTGACCAGTTTTGTTCAGAACCGGATGTAGTCTTACTTCCTGACAAGATGATGACGTAGATATGAACAGATTTAAGGACAATCACCTTACTAGCCTATTAAACGATTTACACACCAGTTGATTGTCCTTGTTCGATAATAATCATTTCATGGTTGTTACATCGATTCAGTTCATGGACTGTGCCTAGTAAAAGATTTCTATATCACGATAGTTGAAAGTTTTTGTCATTGCATGTGATTTATAATATCACAATATTGTATTTAAAAACACTGCATGTTTACTTGGAGGGTAGAATTAAACGCTGACAAGAAAATCAGCTACTTTGGGTTTCTAGCTGATTTGTAGATGTTTATACAAATGTATTCATTTGCTAAACAAATTTCTAGACGCTGTGAGAAACTGAATATGCAGGAAGGAGCTGTGACGATACCTGTCTCTTAAGATTGCTGTCATGCTTGCTGTTTTCTTCTCAACTGTATGTGAGCGCTTTTACAAATTGCTGCCATCTGTTTTTTTGTTTGTTTGTTTGTTTTTTTCATTCCCAGCAGAGTTTCTATTCGTGGAAAAAGTTCCACAATCCAGAAAAGTGCTGAGTGACAACAAGCATGAGGCCCACATCGCCTGTAGGCAGCTCTCTAATATTCCAACATGTAACTAATGGATCCTAAAGATTTCTTAGTGTCCATTTTTAGGATATTCACTGGTGCATGACGTGACGTTCCACTTCAAGTCAAGTCACACAAAGCAGCTCAAATTCTCTTAATTTTTTTCTTACTTTGAAGCTACAGCGAAGGAAAACAACTTCCTCATGACCAGAGATACACCACTCTCAATTTCTGCATTACTGACAATAATAAATCTAATCCGGAGATCAAGCTAGGCTGGTTAGTTAGCTCAAAGTAGCTAGGACTGTTAAGAATGTTGTCATGGTTACTGTGTGTGTGTGTGTGTGTGTGTGTGTGTGTGTCACATGATCCTGGACAGCATTTGGTATTTCTCAGACACATTGTACTTAAGAGAAATGTAGATTAGTAGATTAGGAATGGATTGTTGTGTAGCTGTTAGAGAGATTACAGAAGAACTCACTCGTGTGTGTGTGTGTGTGTGTGTGTGTGTGTGTGTGTGTGTGTGTATATATAGAAGTTGAGAGGAGAGTTCAGATTCACCATAGAAAGAGCTGGAACTCTGCATGGCTTCGCTGCCTGGTTCAGCACATTCTTCCGTAGTTTAGACGAGGGAGGTCAGCCGCTGGAGCTCAACACCGGACCACACGCTGAGTACGTCTGTCCTTCACTGATTTAACATTACAGCTCGAAATAATATAAAGTCTGTAGGGTTACAGCTACAGATCTAAATCATGCTAATATGATCATAGCATTGTGATGTCATAGGTTTTAATTAATGCTTAAATGAAAAAGAATTATAGAGCATTTTATTAATTGGTTTATTATTCCACAACATTGAGCTGACTATAAACAAAACAGATGATGTACAATTAAAAAAAAAAAAACTATAATATACGCTGTAACAATTTTGTAATAATGCCTGTGGGCTTTTTTGTCACGGTCAACAGAACATAATGTAAAATTCGGTCAATAATAAACTATTATGATTATTATTATTAGTAGTAGTAAATGTTTTTTTCCTTTTATTTTATTACGCTTTCTTATATAGTCTTCATTATTTTTATTCTATTATTTTATTTATAATCATATTATTATTATTATATTTTACATCAGTCCACACTGAATATTTAAAATAACAGAGATGGATGCGTGTAAAATTTGGTTTTGTATCAGATAAATGAAGCATCATAGATTTCACCTTAAATCAGTGTTCATAATCCGTCCTTTAGGTCGACTCACTGGAAACAGACTCTGTTCATGTTCGACGGACCAATCGGAGTTGAGGAAGGTGACTGTGTGGGCGGAGCCATCACGCTGCAGAGGAATCCTATTTGGAGACGGCACATGTCAATCACTATAGAGTGGAGTATAAAGAGGAGGAACGATACGACTTTCTCTGAGGTAATGCAAAATCCAGAAGACAAAGAAAATTAAGAATTGTTGAGAACATCATAAAATATATATTTTTTTACATTTCATAAACTATGGTTTGATTTTGGAAAAAATGATATTATTTGACTCAATGCTCACAGCATACACACACACACACACAGGTTCGATCTGGAGTTTTTTTTATGAGCTAAACACATTATCTTCATCCTTACAGAATACTTTTTCTCTTGTTTTCTCTCTTTTTTTTAAATTTATTTTTCAAATTTCCTGGCAAAGTTCTATCTCTAAACTCACAAATTAATTTGATTATTATATAAAGTTCTATCAGCCAGCCCATCATCATTCAGAATGAATGCACGTGGCAGAAAACTTTAGCTGTAGATGTCTGACATATGCTTGATAACATAACAGGATTATGCTACAGTGTAAGTGAGAACAGGAGCTAACTTGTACCTTAGAATTCCTAAATGTTTAAAAAGTATGACATGTCACTCTGGAATAAATAAAAATCATTATTGCTGGCAAATTGCTGTGGTATAATGGGAATAAAACACTTGTGGCAGTGGTGTTATAGGAAAATAATGAACTTTGGTGTGGTGACAGTGACTCCACTTCATCACATCACCTTGTAGCTGATTATTTTCCTATAACAGCACAACATGGAGTGTTTCTTATATATTGGCTATTTAAGGAGACTGAAGGAGGCTGTTCTAAAAAAATCTGTTATAATTATCTAAGAATTTTCATAATGTCAATCTAAAAATTCCCATGAAGTGTGGATTGTGGTTTGTAAATGTTCATTTCAGAGTTTAGAGTTCTGCTAGTTATAATGTCAAAACGTTTCCTCTGAAAACTGCTCTTTGCTCAGAGGGAACCTTACAATACTTTACAATTTGCTAAAATGATGTTTTTTTTTTTTTATTAAACGTCTGTTTCATTGCTGTTTGGTGTGTTTGTTTAAACAGAAGTCGTCAAAGCGTTTCCCCATGTGGAGGTGACCCTCGGCTCAGGCTTCATCCAGTACAGCGCTGACACATTTCCTGCTGGACTGTTGACTCTTAACATTTTTCTACTCCTTTAGCCTACAAATTGATATTTTATTTTTTTTTAAAATGTCTGCTGTCCAAAAAAGTACAAAACACTGTTATTTCCTGATACTGACTCAGTTAGTGCACTTCTCTAATACGTGTTACGTCTTATCATGTGTTCTGCTTTCAGCCAATCGAAACACACAGTTTTATACTGATATTAATGATGATGGTCTGAACAAAAGTACTCAGTTTTTCTGAACTGATAAAATAAAAACAGTTCTTGATTATGGACTCGACTGTGTATGTTAAGGGTTCAAGAGAAAAAGACAAGGCTTTAAAAATAAATAAATAAATAAATAAATAAATAAATAAATAACAGTGGCTCTTGCAGTCATGTGGTTTTAAGTCACATTCATCTGTCCTTCACTCATAACCCACTTTGGGCTTGATCTGTTTTTTTCTTTTTTCTAAATTAGAGTGTTTTTATATATATGTATGTTTTAAATACTAAAGCATAATTTAGAACCTTTTTTAATAAAATAATGATTTTATTTTATCTTTTTTTCGGGAGAAACAGACTTTCGCAAATGTAATACCCACCCTTCAGTGCTATTACTTTACACATCCTAATGTAAAGAGTGATAAATTACTAACAGTGATAAATGACTCTATTTGTATTGACTCCGCCCACTATTTTATACTTGTAGGTAGAAATGCCTCAAATTACACATACATTAAAGATATGAATGCAAAACCAGACATTATTTTGCTCATGTGAAAGATGCAGTCCTCTGTGGAGGATGTTAATCAGCTTGTACTTGTTTGTGGGCATTTTCGAGTTTACATTTGGGTTTTACAAGTTTAGTAAATCAGGGCCTAAAATATTTTATTCTGGGAAACTCCTCTGTCATGAAGATGTCAGAAAACTTAAAGTTACAGCTTTACCTCTGTTTGTTACAAAGCCTTAACACTGGAGACTCCTTCCTTAAATAAAAGTTAAATCACAGAAAAATTCACCATATCAACAATCACACTTTTTTTTAATCCTTTTATGTGGAACATCCCCGATGTGAAGGAGCTGTTACTATAGAAACGATAACGTATTAGAACGAGCGCATTAATATAAATCTGTGATTTGCAGCTGCACTACTGTCACAGCTGCTGTTATTGGTAATTAATCAACACCTTCTGACCAATCAGACTTGAGAATTTAACAGCACTGCGGTGTAGTAGCTGCTAAAATAGATAAAATGTGGATCTGTTATTCTTTTTTTTTTATTTTTATTTTTTTTGTGGTGTGGATGTTACACTGTTTTGATTCTTCCTGATTAAGACTTTAACGACTGTTTAAAACAACCAAAGAGAACATAAACACCATAACATATGATTAGATAGACTTTTATATATTGAAATATATAACAAATATATAATCTCTTGAATAATAAATGGCTATTTGATACACATAACATACATGTCCTATTTAAATAAGTGAAACACAGCATAGCTTTGAATCAAAATTCTGTGTATATACTGCAACACAACAGCATGAAATTAGTTTTATCGATCAAACACCTACACAATACGTCTGCAAACAAGCAAACAATGAACTACAGATCTATTTAGCTATGCTACATCACCTACTGCTCTGTTGCATGGTTTCAAAATGAAGTGTAACATTTTAAATACAAAGAGACGACATGCTGGTCATATATGATAATAAACACAAGAAAATTAACTCCAATAGAATCTCCATAATGATAATCATAGCACAAATGTAAAGTACTGGGTTGTGTGTAGCTGTCAAAGTGCTGACAATTTTACAAGTTTTACAGCAAACATTTTTTATACAAGAGAAGCCTGTAATCCTCAAGCCGTACATTAAACGTTTAAAACGCTAATAAATGCCATAAACTTATACATAACTGCATCAATTAACCTCACATCACTTACACAAGTCGATCAGACGAGACCTGTTTGGTGTCGGTGTATGAAATTATCTTCTTCAGTTTTGCACTGGAGCTACAACGCTAATGTAGCTAATAAATAACAAGCTTGTAGCCACATGATCCCACAGCGTTTTTGTGTTTTGTTCAGTCTCTCAAACAGACTTGCTGAAGTGGATCTGATACACTTTCATCCATAAGCATGGACAAACCAACGACATCAACAGTCAGAGTGCAGACTCTCAGTCTTCACAGCACATAATTAGCATAAGCAAATCACACACTCAGGATGCTAAACTGGTGGCTGTAAGCTTTTATTACTTGGTGAACTAATTTAACGTCATAGTTCCAGTACAAAACTAAACTTCAGTGTAAACTACCTTCAGACACTAAACACATCTCTGCTGATCAACTGCATTTGAGGTACCAAGAACATTGTGTACAGTTTTATTTTTGGCTGAACTGTTCCTCAGTGACATGCTGATGAGGCCAAATAAATAAATAAATACATACATACATAAATAAGTAAATAAATAAAGGGAGTATAAGAATAAAAGCCAAGAAATGACAGTCAGTTCAATCCCTCGGTGCTACTCCTGGCTCTGGTTTTGGAGCGTGTGCTGACCTCAGACGAGTAGCGTGTCGCTGAAGTTGCCACGTGCGGCCGAAACGGCGGGTCTCGAGCGTTATTCTTTCTTTTTCCCACCTCCACCTCCTCCTCTTCTTCTTCTTCCTCTTCTTCCTCCAGCTCGTCTTCCTCTACTCCGTAAACATTTTTCTCTCTCTGGTGCTTCTCACAGTGATTCTCGAAGGTGGCCATGTCTGTAAAAATGACGTTGCAGACACTGCAGTGAAAGACGCACATGGCTGACTCAGTGTCATGGAGCTCGCTGTGCAGTTCAGAGGTGCAAACGAAAGCGCCACAACACACACTGCATGTGTGTGTGAGCGAATCATGTGACTCTCTGTGAATCTTCTCGTGCTGCCTGAGCGCTGAAACAGTTCTGAAGCTTTTACGGCACGTGGCGCAGGCGTGACGGCCCTCTCCCGCCTCGACGGCCTGATGGGAGAGGAGGTGAGCGGCGGTGCGAAATGCCTCGTTGCACTTGTCGCATTTGTACGGCCGCTCGCCCGTGTGCTTTCTCACGTGTACGATGAGGCCGGACTTCTGTGTGAAAGACTTGCTGCACACGCTGCACTTGAACGGCTTCTCGCCCGTGTGGAGCCGCCGATGGGTCTCCAGGTGCGACCCACGTCCGAAACACCTGCCGCAATCTGGGCACTTGAAGGGCTTCTCACCCACGTGGACGGCCATGTGGCGCACCAGCTGAGACGGCCGAGCGAACGCCTTGGCGCACGCGTGCTTCCTGCACCTGTACCTGCTGCGCTCCTGCTTCCTGTCACCGGTGCGTGTGCACACGTGGAGCGCCAGGTGTGACGAGGTGACAAAGGTCTTGCTGCAAGTTGAGCATAAGTACGGTTTATCTGCTCCTCCTTTACAGACGCGCCTGTCAGAAGGTGTGGAGGGGTCAGAGGTCAGACTTGCATCGCGTTCCGGCATCTCACACGCCTCGGAGCCAGGAGGTCCCGAGTGCGTTTCAGATTCGTGTGTGTCCTCTTCCTTAATACCTCCATGAGAGTGATGCGTCACAGCACATGAGCTTTCACCTGTCATCTCTGTGACGTGTCCAGGTTTTCATACATGGAGCTGCATCACGTGATCAGAGCAAGGTTGCATTTGATCTTAGGTGCAAATTAGCCAAGGCATGAGGACATTACTGTGTTGGCTTGATAGTCTCTACATCATCTCTAATACTGATGGAATTATTACCTCAAAATACTAAAGCTTTAATTAGAGACAGATATGATTAATGCATGAGCTGCACAATACCTGCACAAGACCTCACAGATGTGAAGTGAGGTCAGTTATTTCAGGGCTGTTCATCAGCATCAGTAAGAATAACTGAGAATCAGCTCGACCCTTACATATGTCCTGTTTGAAAGTGAAATTGTCATGGAAGCTGCTGTGGTCCCATGCAGGCTGTAATGATTGCTCTAAAGCCAAGCACACAGCCACTCATGCAGGTAAAAAGGCTTGGATGTAGCTTTAAGATGAACCACACACTGAATCACAGCAGCTGAAGCTCATGCGCTGTGTGTTGAGAGATTTTAAATAAATCAGGACTAATCCTCTGCGCACTAAACAAACCTACACGCCGCATCACTCACTGGCTGCGGTCTGGGCTGTGTCCCAAATCAAACCCCAATTCCTCACAGTACTAGGCTGCTAGCGACAAAACGAAAGTGACTGCCCTGGTTACACTTCTTCCTCTGTGAAGCATCACAAACAGCTCAAGAGGATCATACTGCCCCCTACTGGACTGCTGTGCATTTAACACAGGAGGAGGAGGATGATTATTATTATTTTTGTCTCTATAGTACACAGTTATAGAAGAGAATGATTTATAATCGCACTATCCATTATCACACAGATGAGGATGGGTTTCCTTTTGAGTCTGGTTCCTCTCAAGGCTTCTTCATGTCGTCTCAGGGAGTTTTTCCTCACCACCTTCGCATCTGTCTTGCTCATTAGGGATAAATTTATACATTTCAAATAATAAAAAAAAATATATATATATATCTCCAGATTTCTGTAAAGCTGCTTTGTGACAATGTCCATTGTTAAAAGTGCTATATAAAAATACAGTTGAATTGGAATTGAGTGATTATGGTGGTGATGATGGTGGTGATGATGATGATGGTTGTTATTCTTCTGTTTTCACCTACTTTCCTTTTCATTTGTCTTTAAAATTTGTAATGCTATATTATCTATCATTATATAAATAAACCTAAATATTACAAATCTATTAAACAACTTAAGAAATACAAAATAATAATAATAATAATAATAATAATAATAATAGTAGTAGTAGTCAGTAGCCTATTAACCATTTAGTTTATAAATAAATGTGATGTTAAATGTAACATATATAAATAAATATAAATACGTTGTTATAATATTCATTCCAATAACATATTTTAACTTTGATTCAAATACAAGTTGTATTATATTATATATTAAATATATTGGGTGTATTCTTTCTGAAAGCCCAGCATCCCCAGCCTTCCCATCATCCTGATAATGCTGATTCAGTTAGGGACTGGATTTCGTTTCGTTTTCATCCATCTGAAGTGTTGTACTCAGGAAAGCGAAACTCTGTGTGTGGTTTAAAGCCGAGTGGAGCTCAGAGAGAGACATTTCTCACCTCAGCACTGCAGACATGACATTCTCTCTCTCCATCAACACCATCAGCACTGTCAGGAGGAGGCAGAGTCTGAAATTCCTCACATGCATTCACACATTCATTAGCAAGTTCTTTTGCTTCCTTTACTAAGTTCTCTGGTTATAAATTACAGGGCTGTAAGTTTATTTCTCATGTGTATGTATCAGACTACGTTTGGACCAAAGTCCCAAAGAAGCAGCTTAAATAATTTGATGAAGTAGGTAGATAGATAGATAGATAGATAGATAGATAGATAGATAGATAGATAGACAGACAGACAGACAGACAGACAGACAGATAGACAGACAGACAGACCAAGTACCTATATAGACACACTGATAGTTATATAGGGTAGTTATATATACAGTATGTGTGCTTGTGTGAGAAACTTCCAGGGCACAGTAGTCGTGGACTTACTTTATAATTGTAGCCCTTAATGATACCATAAAACCACAAATGAATGAATAACATGAAATAAATAAAAACTAGATTGCAGATTAAGAGATAATTTCTGGACAACCAACACACACACCAATGCAGCTTCCTATTTCCAAAGGTCAGTCACTTAATCCTTTTTATCATGTTCATTCAAAACCAGATGGAAAATCTGTTAGACTGACAAAACTCCTAAAACTCAGTTAGAAAACATAATTGAAGCAACACAGCATCAAACAACTAGGCACAGAGGTATACAGAGTTATATAGATCTCTCAGCATCTCCACCACACCTTTACTCACCACATGATCATTTTCCTAACACTGAAAGCTCTTGCAAATTCGTCCCTCCTTCGTCACTCATTTGCAAGAAGGCTGTAGATGAATCTGAGCTTCTACACATCATAAGACTATAAAGCTACAAGCAGTCGATCAGATCGATTAATCAACACCAATTCAACACCACTGAAGTACACATGATAATAAAGGGGATTTATTAGGTTTAACTACAAGCCTAACGTCAAGACAGAGAAAAAGAGAGGCTGCTGTAAGTGATAGGAGGAACTCACTTGTTTCACAGATGTTCAACAGCATTAAATGTAACTATAAACGGATGAATATGATCACAGGTCATTTTTTCATTAAAAAAAATATATTATCTTTGGCAAATTGCTGTGGTATAACAGGAATAAACACTGCTATAGGAAAATAATCTTCAGGTTGGCGACTGTAACTCCGCTTCATCACATCACTCCATCACTGATTACTTCCCTGTAACAGCACCACATGGAGTGTTTTATTCCTCACATAATGTGTTCGTGTATAATGATAAAGTTTATCAAACAGATTTTAAATTAGCACAGCATCAGATGTGCTAACACAGTGATAATGTGTTAATGATGCGTTATATTTTGTGTTCACAGGAGAACATAAAGCTTCAGTGATGAATTTACCACCAACAAACAGGAAGAAAATAAAAAAGTGAGTGATCAGAGATCCTTCACATATGTGGACAAACAGGTCTAATTACAACACATGGATTAGCTCATATTACACTCAGCCAGATCCTGTTTCACTGTAATGATATCTGTGTGTGATGTTAAAGATGCAGTTTGTAATATTTAAAGTTAAAATATAAGTTGTATTATATTATATAATTAAATATCATTGGGTGTATTCTTTCTGAAAGCCCAGCATCCCCAGCCTTCCCATCATCCTGATAATGCTGATTCAGTTAGGGACTGGATTTCGTTTCGTTTTCATCCATCTGAAGTGTTGTACTCAGGAAAGCGAAACTCTGTGTGTGGTTTAAAGCCGAGTGGAGCTCAGAGAGAGACATTTCTCACCTCAGCACTGCAGACATGACA
>CM075007.1:28551691-28568041 GCA_037576675.1 Pangasius sanitwongsei | reverse complement strand
CGTTGGGTGTTGATGCTAAGAGAACTCAATACCCAAACTACCACCCATCTCCCCACATTCCAAACGGGCAATTCAAAACCAAAGATGCACAAGAGGCAGTGAAAATAGCAAAAAAGCTGCTAAGAAACCTGGAGAAATATATTACTGGATGAATCATATATATACAATGTGTGTGTATGAATGGACTTTTATGGTAATTTTAGCAGTATTATTCTACTTATCTTTATTTAACTAGTGTAAACAAGTAAAGATTTTTCACAGTGTTATTCACCAAACTATTTACTAAAACACTAAAATTCTTTTGTACTGTATGTTGTCTACTTACTGCAAGTCACATTATTTATTATAAATATTTATTAGTCATTACACATTATATATACACAAGATATTTCTTTGCATTGATCTTGAAACAATCTATGTTATATTAATTTGATAAGTTTAAGTTATTTTACTGTGATTTATGTAACTATTGTTATTGCTGTACTACTACATGCAATCATTAAAATGTCAAGAGAATACCTTGCATTCTGTGTGAATTTCTGCTGATGAATACAATTCTGGTACAAAAAAAAAAGTGCAATCCCTTGCACTGCTTTATTAGTTTTGAAACTACATGGAATTTAAGTACCTGAAGCATCACTGAAGTTAGCTCCCTTTATCTTTATCAATTTAAGAGAAGAAAAATGGTCTGCACCAGTTGGATTATAATACTTGCCCAGACATAGCCATTTTGTCAGTACTGTCACAGTCCGAAACTTTACAGTCTTTATTAATTGTGAAACTACATGAAATTTAAGTACTTGAGACCAACCACAAGTCACTTACAAGTCATTAATATTCATAAATATTCATAAATCTTATACATCTGGTGTTTCTTAAGTATAAAACACTCAGTGCTGTGCAGTATTTTGCCAATGCTATTTTTTTACATACTATTATGAAACAAGTTAGCTACTGTTCTCACTTGCATTATACCAGTTATAAACAGTCATTCCCACACCAGCCTCTCTTAATAAGACCAAAAATGCAGCTTGTCATGTTACCAGAAAATCTAAAACTCTCCATTGTAAAGACTTTCCCATATTGGAAAACGTACAGATTTACCTGACTGTTTCAAAGAGCTGACACTGGAGACTGAAACTGAACTAAAAGAGAGGAAACAGGCAAAGATCACATGTGACACAAAAAAATGAATGCAAAATAATGTAAAGATCATGCCAAGAACAACACAATGCAACAAAAATACACATAACACAATCTATACTAAACACTCTATAGTGCTATCTATACTAAGCACTCTATAAAAAGCACCAGATTAACACAATCTAACAGAATACTGATGAGAATATGAATATGAGGATTTGCCCATTCAGCCACAAAAGCTTTAGTGAAGTTGGGCATTAATGTTGGGTAAGAAGGCTTGGCACAAAGGTGTTCAGTGAGGTTGAGGTCAGCGCTCTGTGCAGGCCACCCAATTTCATCCACATTAACTTTGGCAAACCATGATTTTATAAACCCCGATTTGTGCACAGGGGCATTGTCATGATGGAACAGGTTCGGGCCCCTTATTTCCAGTGAAGGGAAATTGTAATGCTACAGCACACAGAAACATCTGATACAATTGTGTGCTTGCAACTTTGTGGCTACAGTTTATTGAAGAACCACATATAGGTGTGATGGTCAGGTGTCCACATACTTTTGGCCATATAGTGTATATCCCTAGAAAGTTGTGAAAGCTGTGCTTAACATATTTTAAATAAATGAAGTAATATTACTGGTTTATTTTGTTATAGTGTTGTCCGATTTTAAAATTGGAATAAAATTTTAATTCAAAGTCACATGCATAACCATACACAGTACGACTTGTAGTGAAATGCTTTATACAACTGTTCCAACATAAAAAAAGAAAAGATAGAAGAATAATAAATATAAAGAAAAATATTAAACATAAAGGAAAATATATACATAAAATATATGTAAAAAATATGAATGGATGGTGGCAGCAGCAGCAGTAGCCTGGCAGTAATAAAGTGCAGATATGTGCAGTTTTGTGCAAATAATGTGCCGTTTTGCAAATAACGAGCCGATTTTCCACATGTTAATAAATTAGTAACATTATTAACATTATGTAATGTGGATATAAATGGAGGTTGGGTGTTTGTGGGAGATGTATGGAAGGAAAGATGAATAATTGTTAGTCCTCCTGTCCTGCTGGATGCTGTTCCCAAACCAGGCTGTGATGCTTCCCGTCAGGATGCTCTCAATGGTGCAGATGTAAAAATTCCTTAGCACTTTAGAGGGCAATCAAAAGTCTCTCAAGCATCTAAGGTGGTATAGATACTGCCGGGCCTTCTTCACCAGGGTGTTAACATGGCAAGACCATGACAGGTCCTGCGTGATCTGAACACCAAGGTACCGGAAACTGTCCACTCTCTCCACTGGGGTCCCATTGATTATAAGGGGTTGGTAGTTCCTCTCCTACTTGGCGCTGAAGTCCACAATCAGCTCTTTGGTCTTGTTGACATTCAGGAGGAGATTGTTCTCCTAGCACCAATGCTCCAGGTTTGTTATCTCCTCCAGGTAGGCCTTTTTGTTGTTCTCAGAGATCAGGCCCTCCACAACAGTGTCATCAGCAAACTTAACAATGGTGGTAGAGTTCGAAGTGGCTACGCGGTCATATGTGTACAGTGAGTACAGCAGGGGGCTCAGAACACAACCCTGTGGGGCTTCAGTGCTGAGAGTGAGGGAGGGTGAAACTGCTTGTGGTCTGTCAGTGAAGAAGTTGGAGATCCACTGACACAGAGACGGGCTCAGTCCCAGGTCCTCCAACTTGGTGGTGAGTTTGGAGGGAATTATAGTGTTAAATGCTGAGCTGTAGTCAACGAAGAGCATTTTCACATAATTCTCCTTCCCAGTGTCCAGATGGCTCAGGGTTGTGTGGAGGAGGTATTGTATGGCATCTCTGTAGAGCGATTGGGACGGTATGCAAACTGTAGTAGGTCCAGTGTGTCAGGCAATGAAGAAGTGATGAAGTCTCTGACCAGTCTTTCAAAGCACTTCATCACAACTGAGGTCAGGGCTACCGTAGTCATTGAGACAGACAGGCTGGGGTTTCTTCGGGACAGGAACAATAATGGACTGCTTGAAGCATGTGGGGATTGTCAGCTGTCTCAGGGAGAGTTTGACTATCTCAGTGAATAACTCAGTGCTAGCTGGTCAGCGCAACCTGAGACGCCGTCTGGTCCTGCTGCTTTCCTGGTGTTCACTCTCCTGAAGGCCTTCCTCACATCATGCTCCGAGATGGTGAAAGTGTTTCTAGCTCTGACATTCTCCGCATTTAAGCTGGCTTCAGCATTGTTAGCACCATTAGCACCGCTGGCGCTGTTAGTTGCAGCCTCAGAACAAGCATAGGAGGTGTTCGGCTTGTCTGCCAGAGAAGCGTCTGCATTCACCATGGAGGATGCTGTTTGTAGTCCGTTATTGTTCTCAATCCTTTCCATAGGCTCCTGGAATCACTCTGCTGGAACCGTGGACTATACAGTTACTATACTATGCAGTACAGTATATTGCATATACTGTATGCTGTATATATAGACCGCAACAGCCACCACCCAATTCTTCAGCTGCTTGGCTCTGGAGATATCTCTTTCATTTGTTTTTACTATGTAATTCAGAATTTAGAATTTGAGCTGAAGACTGAAGAAAGATGCTGAGCTGGCAAACATAGCAGAGATGATTTTTATTTGTCACCCGTTGGGATGTAGTTCGTTTTTGAATCGTTTGCCGGGAGTTTCTTGTCTGCGTCGGCATTTAAACTATACTGTTTCTTTCTTTTTCATCAATAAATGATATTTTAATTTGTGCTATTGTTTTTATCTTTTTTATTTTTCACTTTCCCTTCTGCCGAATTTCATTTTTTCAAAGAACACATTTGTTAATTTGTCTAAAGACAGCGAGCAGAGGCCATCCTCGCCGGATCCGTGAAAAATAAAATTAACTAATCTTCGACTAATGTACGTTCAACAACATGTCAAACATTCAGCTTGCTCAGTGTGTTGAGTGCAGGATGTTTAGTCATTCTTCCTCCATCATTAGAAATAGCTTTATTTGTGCTAAGTGTATATTAGTCAACTATCTGATTAAAATACCTGACCTCAACCCCTGTCAATTGTCCAACTATAGGCCAATATCAAATCTCCCCTTTATCTCCAAGATCCTAAAAGAGGTTGTAGCACAGCAGCTATGCTCATACTTACATAGGAATAACATTAAATGAAGTGTATCAGTCAGGATTTAGGCCTCATCATAGCACAGAGACAGCACTGGTTAAAGTGGTAAATGACCTAATACTGGCCTCTGATCAGGGTTGTGTCTCCTTGCTTGTGTTGCTTGACCTTAGTGCAGCTTTTCATACCATTGATCATGCTATTCTCCTTGATAGACTAGAAAATGTTGTTGGTATTAAAGGAACGGCCCTCTCCTGGCTCAAGTCTTATTTTACTGATCGTTATTGGTCAGATCATTTGTAGCTGTAAATGATGACTTCTCTACACATACTAAGGTAAAGTTTAGTGTTCTGCAAGGTTCTGTTTTAGAGGATGTTCCAGTAGGTGCATAAACAAGCTCCAGTCAGTCCAGAGTCTTTATTAGTAACAGAAGATTTTATCACATCATCTCTGTCTTAACCACATTGCATTGGCTCCCAGCAAAACTTTGCATTTTTTTTTTCTAAAATACTACTTAAAGAACTAAATGGTCTTGCACCTCAGTACCTGAACAAATGTTTGGTATTTTATGATCAGCCATGCCTGTGTCAGTTAAAAGGCGCAGGCTCTTTATTAGCACCTAGAATAATGAAGATTACAGCAGGGGGCAGAGCTTTTTCTTATACTCCACAGTTATGGAACAATTAGTGTGCGGGACTCACATAGTCTCAATCTTTAAATCTGGGCAGAAAATCTATTTGTTTGGTCAAGCCTTTTGTTAATAGATTTTCACTTATGTAAAGATGCAGACCCAGAAGATTCATGGACATAGGGAGTTCTCATAAACAGGGAGGTTTTGAAGCTGTGCATTTTATTGAAAAAAAAAAAAAACAGTAGCAAAAATATTAATAAAATACAAAGGAAGCAAAAAGAGAAACAAGTACAACTTGATGCCAATGGTGTGGATGTTTCTGCTGCCAGGAACAAAGTATATTTATAAGTATAAAAAGAAACTATTTCAGACATTTGACCTTGCTATGACCTTGACAGTTCCTCTGCTAGTTATAATGGTAATTCCATATAACCCCACAAACATTCAAGCACTCAGTGCTGATGAGAATCTTGGACAGATTGACAGATAACCCAAAAACCTAGTGGTGGAGGCAAAGAAAAAAATGAAATGAAAGTTAGAGAGAAAGATTAATCAAAGAAAAGGAAAAAATTAAAGAAAACAAAATTAAAAGAATGGCAGAAACAAAAAAATAAACAAAAGTAGACAATAAAAAGGAAAAGAAAAAAGAAACAATTATTCAAAAAGAAAGGAAGAAAAAGGAAAAAACAAAGAAAAAGAAATGTAGAGTTATATCTAAAATATCTTCTTCCTGATCACCTTTTTTATTTTGTGATGAAACAGTTAATTCCCAATGGGTGTGGTTTCTTTTAGGATAACTTCACCCCAGTCCACAGGGCATGAGTACTGAATGGTTAGATGAGGATGAAAATTATGTAAGTCACACATTCTGGTCTTCACATGCACACTCTCAACATGTGAGACAGTGCCCTCCACCTCTATCATCAAAACACCTCCAGGGGAAAGAACTTTTGGAAGAATCGTGTTCATCATTGCTCCGGTACAAAAGACAAGCAGAATCCATTCAAAAGACAAGCAGAATCCATGCCAAGAAGCATTGAAGCTGTTCTGTGCCTTGTGTTGGTCCAAGTTACTAAAGCTATGGGATGGCCATGTCCTCTGATGCCATGCCTATCTCTATTACACTAACTGTTTCAAACTAGGAAGTGGAATTTTGAACATTTTATGTGGCAAACACAGAGGAGCAGAGTGATACACACAGTGAAATGTCCCAGTGCTGTTATAGGAAATATAAGCACGCTTAGAACACTGCTCGACCAATCAAATTAGTGGACTGGAAGTAATTGTTGTATAATGGATACTAAAATATGCATCTGTTATTCTCTCTTTTAAAGCTATTCCTGTGGTGGTTATTATACTGTTTTGACTCATCCTGACTGAGGCTTTAATGCTTTGATTTTTTTGTTAAAACAACCAATATTACAAAAGAATATAAACAACACCATATCATATGATTAGATGGACATATATTAAGTTATATAACATACAGTGGCCAACAGCAACAAGTTAGAATGAGCGCAGAATGTATGATAATTACTGTTGAACATAAGTTTGAATGTTATTTTATATACACAATTACATAAGTAATTATCATACACCTGTCATCAATGAAGTGATTCTGATTAACCCCAAATAAAGATTAGGGCCCGTATTCACAAAGCTTCCTGAGCCTAAAAGTTACTCCTAGTGACGAAATTCTAAGAAAATTCTTAGAATTATGACATTTTCTTAGAATTTCCCCTTAAATTTAGGACTAAATCTTAGTAAAGATAAAAATGATTCATGAAACATCTTAGCCCTAAAAACATGTAAGAACTTAAATATAGTAACTACTGCGTGGAAACTGGTTGCTTCAAAAGTAGACATTTTCAACATTTGGCTGTTTTAATTAACTTTAAGATATTTAGCCTATAACAGAAACTTTGCATAAAGTAGCCTGTGTTCATGATTATACAATTTCTTAACACAAACATTTTATGATTTCACTGTCCATTATATTATCATATATTCTGTTTTCACAAAGAGCACACTTTAAGACCTTTACAGATAGTTTTTTATCAACCAATCACAGTCCGTGAATTGCTGCGTCATCCCTAGCAATGGGGTCAACCACACCTCCTCACTAAGATCAAGGTTTTTGTAATTTCCTTACTCAGAGTTGCTCTGAGAAGTTTCCTAAATCACTTTTATTCTAGGACTCCCAGCTAGGACTTTATAGGCTAAGATAGGAGCTCTCTGAGAAAATTCTAAGAAGCTTTGTGAATACGGGCCCAGGTGTTTATGTAGGATATTCTTAACATCTTCTTCATTTCATCTAACTGCTGGAGCCATGGTCTACAACAAACTTACAAAGCATGTAAAGGAATCGATCAGGACAAGGGTAAGAAACAATTTCCAAAACAATAGGTGCACCATGGAACACAGTGAAGGCCATCATCAACAAGCGGAGAAAATGGGGCACCACACTGACATTACCAAGAACAGGAGGTCCATCCAAAATTGATGAAAGGGCAAGATGAAACTTATCAAGGAGGCTGCCAAGAGACCTGTGCCAACATTAAAGGAGTTACAGGAATATCTGGCTAGTGGTCACTCTCTGCATGTGGCAACAATCTCTTGTATTCTTCACATGGCTGGGCTATGGGGCAGAGGTATTATGGTTTGATTAGCCAAAGGTAGAACATTTGGGCATAATTCTAAAGGATGTGTTTGGTTCTATCTCCCAAAAACACCATACCCATGGTGAAGCATGGCAGTGGCTGCTTCTCTTCAGCTGGGACTGGGGCTCTAGTCAAGATAGAGGGAATCATGGATAGCTACCAATCTATTTTGAAACAAAATCTGCAAGCCTCTGTTAGACAGCTGAAGAAAAATGGCACCTTTCAGCACGATAATGTCCCAAAGCACAACTGCAAGTCAAAGTTTTGGAATGGCCCAGTCTGATCCTAGATCTAAATCCTATTGAAAACCTGAGGAATTACTTGATCAGGGTCAGCCTAAAGGAGATTCACAGGAGATCCCCTCTCAATTTGATAGATCTGGATCATTTTTGCATGGAAGAGTGGAATAAAATTGCCAGATGAAGATGTGCTAATTTGGTAGACGCTTACCCAAAAACACTGAGTCCTGTATTACAAGTAAAAGTTACTTTAACAAAGTATCCATTAAGGGGTGTTCATACTTATGCAACCAGGTTACTGTATCAGTTTTTTTCTTTTTTTCCCCTAAAATGTTTGTTTGTTTTTCACTTGACTTTTCTTGGTTGTTATATCACATTAAAGGTGGATAAAGATCTGACATGATTTTTTCCTGGTTTAATTTTTTTTTTAATGTCGCAAGAACCTGCAATTTTAATAGGAGTGTGCAGACGTTTTATATCCATTATATAAATATTTGAATACATATTTAAAAAGAACACTACAAATAAAAATAATACATTTCAAAATTAAAATAAATAAATCATCATCATCATTATGATGTAAATGTTCCTAGTGCTTAGCTACCTTAGGGCTGTTCCACAATTAATTTCCTTGAATGAATGAGTGAATGAATGAATATTAAACATAATATCATAAATAATTAAAAGTAACAAAGATTTTTACCTTTTTGTACAGCATAACAGATCATCCCTGAAGATTTTTATTCAATTAGGATCTTTATTTGCAGTAGATGAGCTGTTTGAGTCGGCAGAAGGACATGGGGTGTGTCTTAATTTGCATATTTATACGTTGTCACATGAACATATAAAATGTGTAAAGGCGTAGAAATTATTTTAAGTCATTTGAGTAGTTACATTTAAAAAAAGAGAAGAGATTTGAGTGTAGAGAGATAAAAGCTGAGTAAACGGATGTGGTGTGATTGTGAGGAGGAGGGACATGATTCCGCTTTGCTGCTGGAGCTCACAGTGAAATGAAAGTGAACACGGGGTTTTTATCAGGAAATAACGTTCAGACCTTCAGAAACTGCATGTTAAAGCCGTGTGATTCAGCAGAGTCTGTCTCCGAACAGCCTGAACACGGCTGCATGTAGAGTCGATTCAGTTCAACCGACTCGGAGTCATAATAATGCTGATTCAGTAGGGGTCTGACTTTCGTTTCGTCTGGTCGAAGGGAATTCAGTAGTCGAGAAAACGAAACTCTGTGTGTGGTTTAAAGCCGAGTGGAGCTCAGAGAGAGACATTTCTCACCTCAGCACTGCAGACATGACATTCTCTCTCTCCATCAACACCATCAGCACTGTCAGGAGGAGGTAAAGGTCTGAAATTCCTCACATGCATTCACACATTCATTAGCGAGCTTTTTGCTTCCTTTACTAAGGTCTCTAGATTAAAAAAAACGGAACGGAAGTGGGAACAGGAACTCGCTTATTTCCTAGACATTTCATTAAACATAACATAAATGGATAAAATGTATAACGTGTCATTTGTTATTAAATAAAAATTGTAATGGTTGGCAAATTGCTGTGGTGTAAGAGAAATAAAACACTTTGACATGTGCTGTATTAGGAAAATAATCGACTGTAACTGTAACTCCGGTCCATCACACCACTCCGTCACTGATTATTTTCCTGTAACAGCATGACACAGGATGGTTTATTCCTTACACCATGTGTTCATGTATAAAGATAATGTTTATTTAAATAGAATTTAATACAATAATGTGTTAATGATGTGTTATATTTTGTGTTCACAGGAGAACATAAAGCTGCAGTGATGAATTTACCACCAACAAACAAGAAGAAAATTAAAAAGTGAGTGATCAGAGATACTTCACATGTGTGGACAAACAGGTCTAATTACAACACATGGATTAGCTCATATTACACTCAGCCAGATCCTGTTTCACTGTAATGATATCTGTGTGTGATGTTAAAGATGCAGTTTGTAATATTTAAGACTGCTCCTAGACCTGTAATAATTGTATCTTTTCAAAGATATATTTTTTAAATGGTTTAGATTGAGATTTGCGTTACTGCTATGCAATGCATCTCTCTGCTTTCTTCATTGTATGCTTCTGCTTACATTTTCCCAGCCCAGAAATAGGCTCCGCCTCCAGTCAGATTAAAAGCTGCCCAGCTCCACCCCTTTTCTTTAAAGATGCTGTGTAATCAAAGACAAATTTCTGTGTATGTGTAAACATACTTGGCTATTATAGCCTGACTCTGATTCAGATTCTAAAAGTCAATTCATAAGCCCTAGAGAGTAAGGAAGGAGAAGGCTTGTTAATGATTGCATAGGTACTGCAGTTCACCTTGCGGACAGCAGATCTAAAATCTACAATTTTTCACCAAATATGTGGCGTCTTACAGCACAAACGCAAAAACCTTCTGATACTCCTGGAAAAGAAGGCCCCCGATGGCCCCTAAAACTGTTTACATCCTTTACAGCAGGGGTGTCAAACTCAATCACAGAAGGGGCCAAAATTTAAAACATGGTCCAAGTTGCGGGCCAAACAGGATTAACATTTATTCAACAGTTTAAAGCTGACTATGATTTAAACAGAAATGTGAATTTGAACAATCAGACTTCAATAGGTTTTCTCAAAAAATAAATAAAATTTAAAATAATTGTGTTTTTCATTAACAATACCTTCAAGCAAAATGAGAATATTTCAAATATGAACAAGTGATGAAAATTTGCACATTTTTCAAATAAACACTGTCTTTTGATTTCAGGAAAATTGCAAAAAAGATTATCTATGATCTTGTATTTTGTTCTCTGTTGAGATTATTATTATTATTATTATTATTATTATTATTAGTTAGTAGTAGTAGAAGTAGTAGTATTAAAACTAGGTGAAGTACACACACTTTATAACAAGCAAAAAGATATATAGGTTATTTTGTTTTTTCTCTCATGCCATTTTGTCTGAGCCAGATGTCCCTGTTTTCAAAGTGCACTTTTCGTTTGGCCATTTTTTGAGGGGCGGCTAGCTTAAATGTCACTGTACAGGCGCTGACCCATGCATTCACCGCTGACCACTGATGAGTGTGTCATTAAAGCAGCAGGAGGAGGGTCTGGCGCTCACAGCTCTTTGCTGCGTGGCAGATGTTGCAGTGCATTGTGAGATTTGTAGTATGTGTGTGTGAGTGCGATTTACCAGCAGGCCATTAATAATAGACATATGAAATTATCTCTGGGGCCAGATATAATTGTATCACGGGCCGGATGTGGCCTGCGGGCCTTGAGTTTGACATGTCTGCTTTAAAGTGTGGACACAAACCTGTTGTAGAGCATTGTGAGAGTTCATGCTTTTAGATATCATTATAAGAAAAACTTCCAAACTAGTTCCCTGTGCAATGAATAGGTGGTGGTTTTTGCACACAGATTTTCATGCCAGGATCAAACATTTCCTACATTTCAGGAAAATACAATTTTATTTTTTATTTGTATAGTGCTTTTAACACTGGACATTGTCACAAAGCAGCTTTACAGAAAAAAAAAATTCGAATTAAATTAAACCAAAATAAATTGTAAATCTGTGAATTTTTCCCTACATTTTCATTTACTTTCACAACTTGTTGCACGAACCTATCCAGCTATGAGATATTTAATCAGTACAGGAAAAACAGTTTCATTCAATACTCTACCTCTAAACTGACACCCTTATACATCTCTCCATACTATTCTCAAAAACTATCATTATGACCATATTTTACATAATACATTATTGTCATAGGAATAGTATAAGTTGCATGACGTTGCATGAATATGCCAGAATAATAGACACTTATTTTTTTTTAGCATGTTTATGGGTGTACATCAGCGCCCCCTAGTGGATTAGTGTAATGTAGTATTTGTTAGCACAGTGTTTTGTTTTTTTTCTTCCTCTCCTGATGTTGATTCCTCAGTCATGCCTGGGAAATATCTTAGGCCAGTAACTCTAACATAAACAGACAGACAGACATATCACAGACCCCCTCATTTCAGATTTTTACAAACAAATAAAAAAAAAATTAGGCACATTATTTAAATGTGCACAATAATAACAATAATAGATTTTTTTCCCTTTAACAATCCACCAATAGGACATATTTTTAATAAAAGTAGATTCCAGTTGGCATTATATATAGCCATAATAACATCATAACGGTGGGTTGTGGTTTCCATCACTGTAATAAAATTTAGAAAAGTGGCTTAGATTTGCAGAACAAACTGGATCTAAGACACTAGTGTGCTTGTGTAGTAACCGAAGAGCCCTTAAGATGGCAGCATCAATTCAGCCAATTCAAGGGATTTTAAAAATTAATTACTTATGTCAAAAGTCCCTTATAGTTTTTGTAATGACTGCATAAACCTAAATTCTTTTCCTAACACTTTGTATTTCTTCACAACCCCTTCATAATTACCTTTATAATTCTTCATAATGACTTCATAACCCTAACTTTACTTCATTTCCCTTTCTATTTCTTTATAACCCCTTTTGTCTCTATAATCCCTCATAATGTATTCATCAGCCTTACTTTTTTGTTCTTCTGTAATTTTCCATAATCCTTCATATTTCTTGATAATTCCTTCAGAAGTCCGTTATAATCCTTCATGATGACTATATAATCCTTAATTTGTAATTCTTCCATAGTCTTTCATATCAACTTGTATGAATGAACATATAACCATTCATCATTTCTTTATAATCCTTCATAATTACGTCATAATCCTTTATAAGTACTTCACAATCATATATAGTTCTTGATAACTCTTTCATAATTCAGCCTTCCTTCATAATCACATCACAAACTTTACTTTGTAATTCCTCTGTAATCTTTCATTAACTCTTCCTAACCATTCATACTCCTTCATAATCCTTTATATAATCATTATCATAACATAAAAACTTCATAAACTTTATAACTTTTCTATAATCTTTTGTAGTCTGTTCTATTCCTTTATAACCCCATTTATAATACTTTACAATTCCTTCATAATCCAGAGGCACTGTAATTTGACGGTAAAAGTAAATGTCTGATCAGTATGAGCAAAAGCAATACAGTTTGATGTAATATGGATTTACAGTGTTTTAACACTTACACCTGTACATCCAAACTAGTGTAACTTTATTACTTTACTCTGCTAGTGAGTTAGCATGCAAATCTCCGATTTACGCAAAATCACTCGATGTACCCGCTTTGAAGTTGATGAGGGTGTTTTAAAAAGCCGCATTTGATCTCAGAGATAGCCTCTGTGTGGATAGGCTAAGGTTTTGGTTTGGTATCTACATTTTGACGTGTGTGCTTGGAGATATTATTTTAAAAATAAAACTAATTTTAATGTTCTTCTCTGTAGAAATGCATTCGGAGCTACAGCGCCACCATTTATCGACTACTTGAAGGAGATTCTCCGACGCTACCCTGATGGAGGACAGATACTGAAGGTGAGAATGGACTTAATCATTCTACATGTTTATAAATTCATCACGTCACAAAATATGCAGTAAAAAAGCTGACTGTTTATTCAGGTATTTAAAGTAAAACTGAGCATTTTGTGTTCTGATGTTAGAAGTTATAATACTCCTTCATAATTAATTCATATGTCCTCTATAATTCTTCATAATAACTATATAAAATGTCTGTTATAATCCTCTATATTCTCTCATATACATTTTTCATTGCTTTCTAACCCAAATATCTTCCATAATTTTTAACATTGCCTTGCATAGCAATTTGTCGATATGATTTTTAAACAAAACTCCTTTACATTCACTTTGTGTCTGTCTTAGAATTGTTTATAATGACTTAACAATTATTTACAAAAACTTTACAATTCCTCCATTATTATTCATATCCCTACTACTTCTTAATAAAGCCTTTACAACCCCTTCATAATGACTTCATAACTCTTACTTTGTAATTCCTCTTGACTCTTCAATATTCCTTTTATCTTTCATAATTGCTTCATATTTCTTTATGAATCAGTTCAGAATTCCTTGATAGTCCTATATAAAGATTTTATAATCCTTAATTTAAAATTTCTTCATAATTCACAATTCTTCATATACCTTTCTATTTCTTTACAACCCCTCCAAAATCCCTTCATAATTCAAAAGTTTATAAACTTTGTAATTTCTCCTTCATAATCATTCATTATTTTGTTATTATCCTTCATACTCAGGTTATAGTCCTTCATATTTCTTCATAATTCCATAGATAGACAGAATTTCTTTATAATCCTTCTTAATCACTTCAGAATCCTTACTTCATAATTCCTTGATCATCCTTCATATTCACTCATAACCCCTACATAATCCTTTTTAATTCCTTCATAATGAATTTCTTCACAGTCCTTCTTAATTTCATCATAATTCTTTATAATGACCTTCTTACAATTCTCTAAAATTCCTTTGTTCATTTTAGCAATTTATAACCTCTTCGTAATCGTCTTAAATTAATATTTTATATTAACTCATAATCAACATTATCTATCTATCTATCTATCTATCTATCTATCTATCTATCTATCTATCTATCTATCTATCTATCTAATTCATTTATAATTGTTTATAAAGACTTTACACAAACATTACAGTTACTCTAGAATTCCCCATATCTCTCTATATACACTTACAACCCCTTCATAACTCTTCATAATGACCTCATAAACCTTCCGTTGTAATTCCTCCCTACTCTTCCTTACCCCCTAATGATTATTCATTTCTATATTATCTTTCATATCCTTCACTATACTTCATAATCCTTTATATTAATTCATAAGTACTTCATAAACTTTTATAATTCCTGTATAATCCTTCATATTCCTTCATAACCCCAAAACAAGCATTTGTAATTACTCAATAAATATTTACTTCACAATCCCTCATCGTTTCTTTTCTTTATGATCCTTTGTAATGACGTCATAAACCTTACTTTACAATTTCTCAATTTCAAAATCCTGCATTTTATAGTACTTAATAATTACTTCCTAATACCTCATAAAGCAGTTATAATTTCCTTATAATTATGCTTCATAAATACTTCACGATAATTCATATTCTTTTATTTACATCCTTCATAATGCCTTATTAATCCATCATAAAGTCATACTCCTTTATAATCCTCTGTATTGTCACCATAATGATTCCATCATTCATACTTGTTTCATGTTTCATTCGTAACCCTTTATAACCCTTCGTAACCCACAATATGGTGTATTTAGTAAGAACCCTTCATCTTTCGTGCCTTCACGTTTCATACTCCTTCATAACTGTTCATAACTCCTTTCAGAATATAAACAGTTGTTGCTTCACAGGAGTTGATACAGAACGCAGACGATGCCGGAGCTTCAAAAACTGTGTTCATCCACGATGAGAGAAGATACGGCAAAGACAGTGTGTGGAGCCCGGCTCTGGGAAAGTATCAAGGTATTTCTATTCATATTTCTATTGCAAGGTGAACGTTGAGGCAAGGAACAAAACTAAACTCGACATTCCAGGATTACAGCTTCCAGGATTGTGGTTCAAACTAAACAATATAGTGCCAGGAACAATAAAATAAAGTTGATTTGAATGAACAATAAGAAACCATGAGGTAAATAACTGGTCACATTTTCTCTGATGTTAATGATAATAAATCATTACAGCTCTGCTTTTAATTCTGTAAAGTTGGTAATGATCCCTTGTATGCTTAGAAGATTCATTTTATAAACTAAACTAAAATAATGCCTCATAAAGCTCTAATAATTCCTTGATGACATATAGTGATGTATGTAACACACGTTGTATCATGTGTCACAATTTATTATACACATTCATTATACTGCACGACCTGTATAACTAATAATGACTAATAATAAGTCAAGTAAGTGATGTATTAAATTATTATTCATTATAGCTAAGTTGTAAAGGATTATATATAGAAGTTTTTCTGTACTTCTGTTACTCCTGCACATTATATGTATATATTCTATTCCCTATAGCACATAATAGTTTCATAATCCTTCATACTTTATAATTACTTTATAATGATTCACAAGAGTTTCATAATAATTCATATTCCTTTATTTATACATTCTTTATAATGCCTTTTTAAAACCTATTTATAATTTATTTTTGTAATCTACTATGGCAACAGCTCATACACAGAAACGTCTATGGCAGACGCTGCACGCAATATAGACACACTTAACTCCAGATTAATCACTTGATTCCAAATGAATTACACAAATACCCAGAACACACACACACACACACACACACACATGTAGCACCTAATGAACCTTGGAGTATTCGAGTAGATTAGATTAGATTTAACTTTACTGTCATTGTTCAGAGTACGAGTACATAGCCAATGAATGCAGTTAGAATCTAACCAGAAGTGCAAATAGCAATGTGTCTATGTATTTATGTATTTACAGTACTGTGCAAAAGTCTTAGGCACATGCAAAGAAATGCTGTAGAGCAAAGATGCCTTCAAAAAAAAACATTTAAACAATACTATAAAGAGCAGTAAACAGTAATAAATGAAACAAAGTCAGTATTTAATGTGACGATCCTTCGCTTTAAA